>JAMJFZ010000107.1:9085000-9340000 GCA_026225945.1 Cricetomys ansorgei
CATGATCTGTCATTTGTGTTATTGATCTTAGTCATTCTGAGATATGTAAGATGTCATCTCAAAGTAGTTTTGATATGAATTTCCCTGATGGCTAAAGATGTTAAACATTTCTCTAAATATTTCTCAGCTATTTCAGATTCCTCTATTGAGAATTCTGTTTAGATGTCTTCCCCATTTTTGTGTTGGATTACTTGGTTTGTTGATAAATAGTTCCTTGAGTTCTTTATGTATTTTGGATATTATTCCTCTATTGGATACACAGTTGGTGAATATCTTTTCCCATTATGTAGGCTGCTTCTTTATTCTATTAATTATATCCTTTGCCTTAAAGAAGCATTTTAGTTTCACAAGGTCCTACTTATTAATTGTTGACCTTAATGCCTGCATAATAAATGTTCTGTAGAGGAAGTTGTCTCCTGTGCTGATACTTTCAAGCCTATGCCTCATTATCTCTCCTATCAGGATCAGTGTATCTGGTTTTATGTTGCGGTCTCTGATCCACTAGGACTTGAGTTTTGTACAGGGTGGTAACCATGGATCTAATCACATTCTTCTATAGGCAGACAAAACTAATTTGACCAGCAACATTTATTGAAGATGTCTTTTTTTCCAGTGGACATTTCTGGCTTCTTCGTCAAAAATCAGGTGTCAGTATGTGTTTAGATTTATGTCTTGAGTCTTCAATTCAATTTTGTTGATCAGCATATCTCTTTTAATACCAATACCATTCAGCTTTTGTTACGATAGCTCTGTAGTACGAGTTAAAATCAGTGATGGTGGTACCTCTAGCAGTTCCTTTATTGTTTAGGATTGTTTTAGCTATTCTGAGTTTTTATTTTCCCATCTGAAGTTGAGAATTGGGAATTACAGACTTTTCAATGTCTGTAAAGAATTGTGTTGGAGTTTTGATGGGGACTGCATCGAAACTGTAGATTGCTTTTGGTAGGATGGCCATTTTTACTATGTTAATTCTACCAATCCATGAGCACGAGAGAGTTTTCCATCTTCTGAGATTTTCTTCAATTTCTTTTTTCAAAGATTTGAAGGTTTTTATCAAACATATCTTTTACTTGTTTGGTTATACTCACCCAAGATATTTTATATTATTTCATACTATTGCTTTCCTGGTTTCTTTTTCAGTCTTTTGTCATTTGTATGTAGGAGGGCTACCGATATTTTTGAGTCCTATTCACATATCCATGACATTTTCTTGAGTTTAATCAGGGCTGTTTGTGTGAAGACAGGTGTTAAACTATATAAACAAGTTTTAAAGTCTGATGAGCTCACCATCATGTAAAAAATTGAGGGCAATGATTGCCTCCTCCTTCCCTGGAATGATCTATAGCCATTGTTCAGTGGGTAGTGGAGCAGGATTCCTTCACCAATCCATGATTGAGTGTTGAGAGGGCAATTCTTTGCTGCCCATTGTAGGCAGCCCCTGCTGCTGCCAGATCATGGCACTGGCTGTGCCTGAATATAGCATTTCCCACCACATCTCAGTCTCAGGGGACTTACTCTAAAATTCTTTTAATTTTCAACAGATTTTTATTTAATTAAAATATTATTATATCATTTCACCTGGCCATATCCTCTCTCCAAACTCTATTTCCCCTCACTACCTCCTCCCTTAAATTCACGGTCTTTTGTTATTATTATTTCATATATGTGTCTACACATATATGTAAATGAATAAATATATGAATGAACTTGGTGAGTTCACTTAGAGTTGCTTGTAGTTAAGGTTTTTAGGATGACTACTTGATATTGGATAACCAATTAAGGAGCTCATTCCTGGGAAAGATTCATTGTTCTTTTGTCAACCCCTCTCTGGTGACTCTTCACCAACATGCATAGAGGTACATTTCCAGGGCGATTCCAATTTGGATCAAGTTGAAAATGAAGTTTAACTATTGCAATCCTCATACCAATGTAATGGTTATTTTATTCAAGATTTGCCTGATACTTTCAAGGAGAAGCAGAGTTGGCCAGGGTTCCTTCCTTTCATTGTCCTTCAGCAGCCATTAGTGTTCAGAGAACCAGTGTTTGAAAATCAAATTTCAGAGAACTTTTTGGTCTCCAGATAAATATTATTTCCCCAAAGGAACAAAACTCACAGTAAAACAAACAAAACCACAAAAAGAAAAAAACCTATTATTACTGAGGACACCTGTCCCAGGATTCTGAGTTACCTCAGGTGTAGAATCAGGCATTGGAAATTGCAAGGTGATGCAGGGTTGGGAATGAGGGAGCTATCCTAGGACACATTTTAGTTTATTCCAGTGATACTTGCCTCTTGTCATAAGACAAAGCCACTGCTGCTAAATTAAATGTGCTACGCAGCCAGACATGTTCCCCAAGGAGAATTCCTGAACATGGCATTTCAGTCTTTAGTTCCTTTGCCTGGGGTAGTGGGGGTGGGGGTGGGGAATGCCAAGAATTGCTAAACGTAAAATTTTTATATTAAGAGATTTAGAGAGGTTTGTTTTTAATTTTTGATATTTTATGTCCCCCTAAAACTATTTATCTCTGCCATTAGGGTTTAAAATATGAACTTGCTAGAATACAGGATTCTGTTCAGAAATGGTGTTTCTTTATTATCTGAACTTATAACAGTCAGTTAATTTTCCCTATTATAGATTTTACGGTGAATTTACCTTTAACTTCCTTCCATTTTTAACCTGTAAATTTTGATGACTTTTTATTTGGTGAACAGAGATTTATAGCGCTTGTATCCTTTTCAGTTTTTACCTTTTTATCATTTTAAATGTTAATTTCTGAACTGTTACCAACCTACCAGTCACATTGCAACCCAGACCCAGGTTGTTGTTGTTTTGGCTAATGACTTTGCTCTACTTTGTCAGTAACTTCAGGAACACTTGAATGTAGTTAATTATTTACTAATCTTTGCGATGTAATCTGTATTTAATTTCCCTCTTGAAAGTCATCTGGAAGATGAATATTAAGATTTCACCTCAGTGTGTTATATTTTATGTTCAGTTAAAGTAAATTTTCATTTTGATTCATCAGCTTTAAAAAATCCAGGTGTTCTGGATTTCCCTGCATTGGCCTAAACATTCTATTTCTCAATAAATGTTTTAAAATCCACTTAAGATGAAATGGAGAAATGGCCAGTCATATGTCATTATTCCATGTTACTGGGAGATAGAGATCTACAATTTAGATGGTAAATTGTGTGTGTGTGTGTGTGTGTGTGTGTGTGTGTGTGTGTGTGTATTATAAAACTGTTTGCAACATCCAAGTCAGTTACCATGTATGACAGGCAAACACTGCAGAGAAGAGTTCATGAGGTTTCTAGATGTGAAAATAAGGATATCACCAATGACGTTTCCTTCCAGAAGGAAGAATATCTTTCCAGGAGTGACAACATTGAATGCAGATCTGAGATGAGAGCAAATGGATCATATCATGTCTGTTGACTAGTAGAAAAGGAAAGCATACAGGATATCAGAGATGAAAATCCTAGGGGAAAAAATGGCACTTTAAGAAGAATTTTGTATGAGGAAACTGTTCCCTCTATTTTTATTACTATTATGGAGGACTATAATAATAATTTTTAAAAAATAAGCAGAATGTGAGAGCCAGAATAAAAACACAGTGCTCTGGGTAAATGATGCTTTGTTGTAGCAATATGGAGTTTATTCTTAAACTGAAAAATTAAACCTTCCTACTACATTTTTTATAAGTTCCTATATTGTTACCTGAATATATGTTTTAGTCAAATGAATTTAATCACTAGGGTGTCTGTTACTAACACAGTTGCTATAAGAAAAAAATATAAGCAAGAATAAAAGCGCTTTAAGAGAAAATATATGAGCATGCATGTTCACATGTACAAATATAAAATAATAACCCATAAACCAAATTATAATAGATATAGAGATGGAGATAAAGATACAGATAGACAGATAGAGACGCATGCATACATAAACACACACACACACACACACACACACACACACACATATATTTTGTATATATCCTGTGTGAGATACACTATCTTAAAAACACAAAACACCAAAGAAAAAGTAAAGAATGTAATTTACTAAGAAATAGTAACAGACATACAATGTAAAATTTAATTTATGAAGTTTGACATAAAATGGATATCCTTTGGGCATTCATGGAAAACATCAAACAGGTAGAATGGACCAGAAAAGAGAAAAATGAAATAGAATCTTTGTAATATGTCCTAAGTATCTTCTGCAAAATATACTCTCATAGATTAATAATTCACAAAATAAATCTCAAGGAAAGAAAGTATAATCTATACATTTCATTTAAGGATATAAAACTTTATATTAACTTTCAACCATGTGGTAAATGTTTTGTCACTTTGCCTTCCCTTTACTCTGACCCATCTCAGAAGTCACTTCCTGTCTGACACTGACTCCTTGTGAGCTCTGCTTCCTATCTCCTAAGTGCTAGATTAAAAGTGAGCATTACCAATATCTTCTGAATACTGGGATTAAAGATGTGTACCAACATTTTTTTCTACCCTAGAGCACAATGTTGCAGGATTAAAAATTCCTCTAGAGTACCCTAGAGTTTTTCTCCTAAAATATTTGATAACGTTTTATTATAAAAAGAACTAACTTTGTCTCACTTAAAGGAACATTGGAAAATTTACATGAAAACATTGGTGATAAGGAAACTCAATTCATTTTCTCTGTAAACACATAAACACTGAATATGTTGTTCAACCAAGATATGAACAAACAGTGAAGATCTGTTTGTAAAAGTCATGTGCACTAAAACATTACAGTTTAGTTAAGGAAAGAATGAAAATTAGAAAATTAAAGATAATTGGCAATTCCTTGAATAAGCAATAGGTAACATTAATTAAATTTTCAAACCAATTTTTAGAACTCTAAGAAATGAAAACAAGAAAACTAAGATTTCAAATAATCCAGTCATAAAATGGGAAATAGACTTACATCATTTGCAAAAGAACACCATGTGATTAGTAATTTTTAAAAAAAAATTTTAAAAAATAAGGAATTTACCAGGTCAAATAAAAATAAATAGTTCTCCTACTCTCGTGACAAAGTCTAATTCATATATTGTTGATGGATGCTTTATATTAATAAAGGCTACAAATCTAATCTACTTCACATTATATATAATATATATTTAAAATAGGAAAATTAAACTGAAAATAAATTATAAAATAATACGAAGTTCTTTTTACTTACAGATGAATAAAAAATTAGCTGCCATGAATCTCAGAGAAAATACAAGCTGCTTCAGTTATTTGCCTTTTTATCAATGTGTCTATAACTGTACATAGCAATTCACTTTGTTGTGGCACTCTCACAGTCATGATGCACTCTAATACATCCACCCCTCCATTATTTTCTGTTATGTCATTTCCCCTGCTGCTCTTCTTATGGTATTTTTTTTCTCTTCCCAGATAGTCTTTTTTTTCTTTCACATCTTTTAAAACACAAATCTGTAAACCACGTATGAGATAAATCATGCCATATGTTGTCTTTCTGAATCTTGCTTATTTTTATTAAAGAGAAATTTTCTACTTCCATCCATTTTTCTGCAAATCACATGATTTAGTCTTCCGTAAGTGGTTATAGTAATCTGTCCAGTACGTACACTCCATTTTCTTTGTTCATACAGCTGTTCCATGGTTGTCTAGGCTGATGTAATAGCTTGGCTTTTATGAATAGCAGCATGACAAATGTGGTGAGGTAGGTATCTCAATACTGTGCTAACTGATTACTTTGGGATACAAAACTTGGGTGGAAATAGCTGGATCATATAGTACTTGAATTTTAGGGTTTTTTGATTTTGTCTTTGTTTTTTGGAATTTAGACAGATTCCCATAGTACTAAAATAGCATAGTACCACCAGCATCATGTGTTCCTTTCTCCTGAATTCTCACCAATATTTGTTGTTGTTTAGTTTCTTAACAATAGCCATACTAACTGGATGTAGGTACAGTCTTGTTATATTTTTTATTTGCATTTCCTTAATGACTAAACACATTGTACTTTTTTATGTGTATGTAATGATTTTTCACATCTTTTTAAGAAGTTTGCACATTTTACCATCTGTTGGCAAATGAACAGATTATTTTTATGTTTTTATTTAATTTTTGAGTCCTTCATATGTTCTGAATTTTAATCCTAAGCAGGCAAATAGCTGTGAAAGATTTCCACAGGCTATCTGTTCACTCTAACCCATATAATATATTTTGATCATATTTTCCCCTCCACCGACTCCTCCCTGATCCCCCCTCCTCCCTAGCCATGCAACTTTATCTTTTCTCTCCATCTCCCTTCCCTCCCTCCCTCCCTTTTTAAAAAATAAAATCATAATGCCCAAAAAATGAAAATCAAGACAAAGAAGCAAAAGACCAATAAGACAATAAAATCAAAATAAAACAAAGTCTATGCAATTGTATATGTGCATATTCTCAAAGAAAGATTGAAAGAAAGAAAGAGCAAGGGAGAAAGAAGAAGGAAGGAAGGAAGGAAGGAAGGAAGGAAAGAAAGAAAGAAAGAAAGAAAGAAAGAAAGAAAGAAAGAAAGAAAGAAAGAAAGAAAGAAAGAAAGGAGGAAACCACAAGTTTTGTTTTGTTTTGACTTTGCCAATTTTTCTTAGGAATCAGGCCTGACCAGGAATGTGGTTGATTTATCCAGTGATGATCCATTGGAGAAAACTGATACTAGTGGGTATCAGTCTTGGTTGGCATGTTTCCTGGTGTCAGCTTCCACTCAGATTAATATTTCTTCAATCTCAGAGACAACAGATACCTTTACAAACTAAAACTGACATTGTATATTGACGTCTTATGAAGTATGGCTTGATTATTTCTTTTGTCTTCCCTGTATATAGATAGAATTGTGACAAATCTTTTTATTTTAGAACATTACTTGGAACTATGCTCTGTGTCTAGGTAATAGAAGCAAGAAATGTTAGCTACAAAATCCATTATTGGTATGTGTGGACCTTAGAGGATAAACAGAAAGTGTAATAAGAATAAGGACTCCTAGAGATAGATTGTATAATGCTTTATTAACTTTAAATTTTTTGAATGCCAAGGAAACAGAAAGAACAGCTGCTGAAAGACACAGGATTATAGAAAAAAACTGCTGAATTAAATCAGTCTGTATACTATAAGGATATGTTATCATCTGAATGTAAGTCAGGGAATGTGTTATGGTGGTGAAGAGGATTTGCTTTTATTTCCACAGGAGATGACAAGCTGTGGGTTCCATCAAATTTGATAAAGATTTGATTGGAGTAAGAAGCTTTCTATCAGAAAGACAGCTCAAGAAGTTGGGTTAAGAAGGAGAGACTATAGTTCATCAGATTTGAAACCTTAATGTCGAAATGAATATTTGCTGAAAGAATATTGAAGAGAACTGGACAGATGATCAGGATTGATTGTTGCTGCAGTTATGGAAGATCATTACATGACTAACTGAATTGGATCGTCAAGAGGACATTCAAACTGTTAAGTTTATGGAATTGATAACTGTTTCTATTGTAATAGATAAACTATGTTAAAGTTATTTTAACAATTTTAACAAATAATATAAAATTTATATCTTAAACAGAAAGGGGGAATATGTAGAGTAATAGGCTTGTGTGAAATCTAGGAAGGGTCTATATTCCAGAGGTCTATATAAAGGAATCACATTTAGAGGGTTGTGTGGTCAGGATGGAATGTAGAAAGAATGTTAAGAATCTTAGTATACACCTTTTATCCCAAGATTTAGAAGGCAGTGGTAGCAAATATCTTTAATCCTAGTAATTAGAAGGCTGTGATGGTCCATGCTTTTGATCCCAAAGACAGAAACAGAGTGTGGAAACAAACACAGGAAGCAGAGCTCAGAATGCATCAGTATCACACAAAAAGTGAAGGACAGGCAAATTGACTAATCGGAGGTAGAGTTAGCAGAATGAGTCAGAATGAGGACACGTTCGACTCTCATGATATAAAAGCAGGCTCTCAGCTCAGATCAGAGTCGTTTACAGAGAAATCAGTTACAGTAGGAGGTATGAGGCAAGAAGTCTGAAGCAGGCTGAAGGGGAAAAAGACACAGGGACAATGAAGCAGCCTGATTGAGGAGCAGAGAGGCTGACTAAAGCAGTATGGAGCAATGAGAGCTCAACGGGAGACACAAAGACACAGATGCAACTTGGCAGAAGTCAGTATGAGACAGGAAGAGTGAGTCAGTTTGAAGCTGAGCAAATAAGTTCAGTCTGCATAGTCAGAAATTTAGCCAGAGTCTGCCAGTCTGAAGAGTTTTGTCAAAAGAGGTTATCTGGCTCAGAAGGTCAGATTGAGCCAGTGGCAAGGAGGAGAGTTTGGGCCAGAACAAAAGTGTCAGTGTTCAGAAAGAACTAGTCAGAGTAACTCAGTCAGCAGTAAGCCATGGTAGCTTGTACGTTCTAGATTGTATGGGGCTCTAGCATTAAGGACCAGTGATTGAATAGAAGCAAGTGATTGAACTAGACAAAGAATAAATTATCTTTCACCCTGAATCAAAGACTACACCTCTCAGTGTAGGTTCCATTTCTGGCTTAAGCCTGTGTAGGTATTGTGCATGCTGCCACAGTCTCTGTGACTTCATATTCACATCAGACCTGTTGTGTCTGGAAAATGCAGTTTCCTAGGAGTCATCCATCACCTCTGTCTTTTATAATCTTCTTACTTTTTCTTCTGCATAGATCCTTGAGCTTTGAAGGAGTGAGTTGATGAAAATACTCCATTTAGGACCAGATCTTACAAAGTCTATAACTCTTTGTATATTTTCCAGTTGTTGGCTCCTGACAATTTTCATCTACTGCAAGAAGAAGCTTCTCTGAGGGAGGGCTGATCAAAGCACTGGTCTATAGGTATACCAATATGTAATTAGAAGTCATTTTATTGTAATTTTCATATGGCAGAATAATACTATTATGTTTTCCCTACTCCCATGCCCTATAAAGTCTTACTGCTTCTCCTGCCTGATATGTTGACATTATTAGTTTGGAATTTTCATCTAGACTGAAATTTTCTTGGAGTCTTTTGATTCTAGGTCTTTAGGCTTAATCAGGGACGGTATATAATTATTTCTTTGGGAATCTGATCTTACAAATGCCACCCTATGACATTGCTCATCCATCATAATCATGTTGAGTCTGTTACTAAATTTTTCAATATATTTACATATACTATATTGACTGTTTTACAGGAGACCTAACACACTTCACTTGAAGTTTAGCCCACTGAAGTATTTATCATACTCATTGACATCCAGACCAAAATCTATGGCAGATATTACTGCTATAGCAGTCCATTTCCAATAAGTATTAAACAAACAAAAATGATGTCTATATACATGCACATATATATACTTAAGCACAAAAATATATTATTATATGTATGATCATATTATATTATATTATATTATATTATATTATATTATATTATATTATATTTATTATATGCTACTCAAAACTTTGTATGAATTTCTAAGTGTGGATTATTGACATTGTATTTATGTTGAATTAGAGAAATATAGCCTTTCTTGACTGGAGAAGGTTTACATAAATTTTTTGAGCAAAGATTCATTACTACCTAGTAGTAAAAAAATTAAAAGGATTAGATTGTACCATAAGGCTTTAAAAATAATTCTTATAACATAATCACATGTGATTTCATTGAAGAAGACTTTGGGGAAGTATCGTATATAGTCTCAATAAATGCTTGGTGGGAAAAAGCAAAATGTCAATTATAAGCAAATATCTGAAGAGGTTTATGTGATTTCACAAAGAACTCTATGCTAAGATCAGAATTTTGTATAAAATCTAAAAAATATAATAAGAAGCAAGTATGTCTTAAGTAATGAACTGCCATTTATAGAGGATAAAAAAGAAAACTAACAAAAGATAGGAAAGGTGATTTTAGTATTACTAAAGGAAAGATAAAAAAGAGCTCAAACTCCATCAATCTATTCCTTGAGATATATATAATAATAATAATAATAATAACAACAACAATAATAATAATAGTAAATAATAATAAATAATAGTAATAATAATAATAAAATCAAAACAGGAAAAAACCCTTCTTGTGTTGTGCTTCCTTTTTATTTTTTCCTTATTAAAAAAAGAGGTAACATTTAAATGGAAAAGTTAGAACTTGCTGTTGGTAAGAATACTTTCAATGCAAAATAATGAAAGAAATAATTAGAGCACAAACCCATATTCTATACTGTCTGCATTAAATTCTGAAGGGCTTAAAATATGTGGTAGTTAAAATACAGATTTTCACCACTAAAATTTAATTAAGATATATAAAAATTAGATAAATGCATTTGCAAGTTTGAGTATCTATCTATCTATCTATCTATCTATCTATCTATCTATCTATCTACCTATCTATCATCTATCTATCTCTATGCATGTTCTGCATACCAGAGATCTTTATTCATGGCCTGAATTATTTTTAAGAGTCTATTAACAAAGGAACAGTATTGGAACACCTATAATGCAGAGTGGTGATGATGAGGAACTAATACAAGCTCATTAAATATCACAGCAGACTAGTTCAATTGTCTTTTTAGACACTATTATGGCAGTGTAAGCTCAGAGAAGTCCTGCAATCTGAAAGAAAATCATTTTCAGCAAGCTGTTTGACAGAGCTTCACATGACATCCTGCTGGGTAAAATGGAGAAATGCACACAGCATAGCAAATTGGGTAAATGAGCATGACCAAAGAGTGATCAACAGGGCTCAAATTCAAGTCATTTTGACACGTTTCATGATTTTCCACTGACTCTCTCTATTGTCATGTTGCTATGAATTGGATGCAAACTTTTATAAGATCCTTACTAAATTTGATCAGACTTACAGCTGAAAATAATAATAGATATTGTGGAAAACAAATTCTGTATTCTAAGATATCTGTGGCTAGAAAGATGGGCCAAATGTAAAAGTTTAAAATAAAAAATAATGGAGCATGGTGGATGGATAAAAGAGCATTAAAAAATGAAGGAGAATGAAGATGACAAAGTACAAATGACAGATTTATTAAACAACTGACAAGAGAATAGAAATCCTAGTGAGGAGAGAGATTGGTATGAATAAACACTATAATCTAAATATGTTAATTTATGCTAAACATTTTTTAAAAGACTCAAAGTTGGCTACTCAAGTTATCAGAATTTGTATTATTTCTATAAACCCTTAGCTTATATTGAGTTGTATTTCTAAGTTATTTTTATTTTATGAAATGTAGTTAGTGATATAATGAGTTAGAATATTATCTAATGATCAGGTGTTCAGATTCACCAAACTGACAGAGAGTGATGCTGATCAGGCCAGGCATCAGAGATGTATGTGGAGAAGCCTCCAGTTGGTACCAGTCTGAGAGGCCATCTGAATGTGATCTCATGTGTTATCCTAAGCAATAACTGTCCAACAAAGTTTGTCCATCCCCAGTGACACTAGAAGTACTAAAAAATCACAGCAGACACTCATTCTGACAGTAGTTTCTTACACAGCAGAGATAACTGGAATGAGGCAAAACTGAATTTAGTTTTTGGTTACATGGATATAATTGTGTTTTTTCTTCTCATTGAACCAATTCATTATTAACATAAGAAAAATCAGATAGACTTGTGTTTTCCTATTTTATATTTTCCTATTTTATACATTCTGGTTTCTGTTGTGGTCTCATTTGACAATGTGAAAAATGCCTTATATAGAATTCTTACCCAAATAGTGTTTCCATCTGAACAACAGTCAGCAGTAAGTTGAATCCTCTTCCAACTCTTAGAGATGCTGCATAAACACTATATGTCTTTCAGAACATGCTATGTGGCTTAACTTAACTGAAGTGCCTTCCAATACTGAAGCTGAGGGTAGTTAAATCTTCTGAACTCACACGGTATTCAGAAAAAAGCCCTCACTATGCCCTGACTCTGTCAGAAGATCAGCTGTGGCTTTGGAGATTGAGTAAGTCATTAGATTGCAGTTCACAGCACTGGTTAAAATTAAAGGACATTTTTAGTTACAGTTAATGGAGAGATATATGAAAAACAGGAGAAGAAGAGAACTATTGAAAAATGAGGAAGAAAGGTAAATGTTTTGAATCATGTTCTTTTTTATTTTGTGTACAGTGTAAATAACCACTATAATGTTTTATTTTTGGTAACAAGTTTTTATTCTTAGATAAACACATTTATTATTAGTGACTTACAAAATTATCTGTGTAGTTAATAAATTGAACATTAAACATCTGTTTACCAAGCATTAACACATGGTTTGAATAGATATTCCTATGAAAACTTATGTTCTGGGCACACATACCTTTATATGATGTGATGTTTTTTCTCATGAACAGTCTAATATTTTTATCTCAGAATCCATTTTTCTGACTCTAACTCTCTCATTATCCTTCTCTTTCTTGTATTTATGACTTTTCATTATGTGAAGAAACAGCCATAAGAGCTCTGCATATGCCAGTACTTAAATTATTTTTAGTACTAATTTTTCTTTATACTTGAGAATTCCATATGTATATACAACTAAACATGATTATATTCACATCCCATTGTTGGCTTCTAACTCCTTTTAGCTATTCCCAGCTTCATGACATCTTTTTAATTTTTTACATAACACCCTGAATCCTACTGGGGCTTCCCCTATGGGTGTGTATGGGGCTTTGATCATACACTGAAGCATGATATATTGTGAATTTTCCATACTTTAGAACAATGAGCCAACACATTTCATTTCAATATAAGCAACTCAGTCTGTGGTATTCTTTATAGCAGCATATAAAGATGAATGCACCCAGACATCACACAGGTAACTGGACACCATGCAGATACCTAAACATCCCTCAGGCACCTGGACATTCTGCAAGTTCCAGGGCTTCCCAGAGGCACTCTGATATCCGGAAGGCACCAGGGTATCCAGTGGGCACCAGGGAATCCAACAGACTCTCAGACTTCCTGCAGGTACTAGGAGGCATCATGCAGGCACAGGGTCCTGGTACATCATGCAGGCACTGAAGGCCTCGGTACCCCGCAGGTTTGGGCGGTGAGGCCCAAATTCAGGTGGAACTGAATCATGCTTAGTCTTGGGCTAGTATGTGTCAGGGAAATGTCCATGATTGTAGTAGCCTGCTGCCTCCAAAAATATTATGATGCCCATGGTTCATGCTTTTGCTACATAAGAAGGACTTAATTTTCTTTTATTTATTTATTTATTTATTTATTTATTTATTTATTTATTTATATCTATTTATTTATTTATTTATTTAGTTTGTTTTCTAGGATACAAGAATGGGAGAGTGAAACAGGAAGAATGGGTTAAGAAGCATTGTATGAAACTCAAATTACTTATAAAAATATTAAAAAAGAATGCATTACATAATTTGAATATGTGCCTTGTATAGCTTCTTAGACTATTTTATTCATTATATAGAGTCTTGGACCATTGCTTATGATGTGGAAACCAAGAAGATAAACTCTTTTCTTAACCTCAGGGAATATTACCGAAAGAGGAGAAAGAATGTAAGGCATGGAAGATAAAGATAAGGGCCACAGGATACTGCCTTCTTGATATGACTCAGTCGCTGCAATCATTAATTCACAGTAGTTACAGTTACCTGTATTGGGCTGGTGCAGCCCTGTAAGCAGCCAGTTATGAATTGGGGAGGAGCTCACAGGGTTCTACCTATTCATACTGAACTACTGGCTACTGAAGGAGGAAGACTCTTCCAGAGTAAGAGTCATTATCTTCAAATTATACACAATAGTGAGCCCACCAGTCTCCACTGGAGAGTGTCATACCCGTTTTCACACAGATAGTAATAGTTAAAATGAGAGGGTCACAAACAAAGTAAAAATTTATGAAAAGGAAAGAGATCTGTAGGCAGGAGAGGGCTGACAATGATGGAAGGGTCAGAAGAGAGGGTGGGAGTTGAGAATAATCTGAATGCTGTGTATGAAATGGTCAAAGAACAAATTAATTAATCAAAAACCTTGACATCTACTTCATAATTTAGAAGCTGTGAGATGATTTAGAGATGTGTAGTGGTATCTATATAGGAAAGTGTCCTGAGCAAATTCATTAATTTCTAAGCTAATTAAAATTTAATAAAAATACTGAAGAGAGAAAAAAATTTTTCCCATATCACTATTTAGTTACTTTACTGAGTAGTATTTTCATATGTGTGTCATGATATGAAACATGACTTTCATATGGATTTGGGATTAACCTTTTCAGTTAACCCTACTTCATTTTCATTTAATGTTGCCTTGCATACATGAAAAAAGCAAACACAAAGCAAATATGTACATTATTTTAGAAGCTCAGAAAGAATTCACTGACATTAGTTTTAATGAGCAATAGTACATTTTTCTTAATTAATTCTAGTAATAACTTGGTTTCCACCATCCAATTTTGGAGTACGATATTTGAGAAGAGAATTCTTTCGTTGATGCAGTGTCTGATAAACTGTGAAAACTGATAGAACTGAAAAAGATATGTTGAAGGTAAAATTTTTCACTGCAGTAATAAAAGTAGAAACTTGGGAGGAATTATGGTTACAACTCTATTCTGGCAAAATAAAAACAAAGCAAAGAAGGAAACAAAACAAAATTGAGAAAACAAACATAACACTCTAAACCTTTCATACAGAAATGTATTTGAAACTGGTTGAATGTTCACATATTCTATAGTCATATGCAGAAATTTTGCAGCATTCTGCCAATTAAAATAAAACATCTGCTTCCGTGCAAGCATATAAAGAACATAGCAGTTGGTACCTCCCTCCGTACAGCAAGACAATAGCTGAACAAACTAAAAAAAACCCACTTTTTGAAGCTCATCAGAGAATTGGTATCACAGCACAAACTCTCATTGAACTCTGTAGAAACTGGTGCCTTAGTCCTTTTGCTATAAAATCCACAATACAGAGTGTCTTTAAAACAAAATGATTAATTTGTCACAGTGTTGGCATCTGGAAAGTCTGGGATTAAAGTACTGGAAGATTTGGTGTCTGATATATATCAACTTGCTGAATCATAAAATACTGGTCCCTTTAGATTGACTAAGGTAATGCCATCTTGTCTTAACTACTATATTCTGTCTGCTTAGATCACACTCAGCTCTCTACCCACTCCACAGTGGCCATTTCTGCCTTCATAACACAGTTGTGATTTTCTGAGACACTTGCTGTGGTCCAGATATATCAACCAAAATAATAAATGTTTCTACAAACTAATCATAAACTTAAATACCATTTAAATGTATAAATCAAAATTAATTGTCATGTTGTGTCTGAACTAAGTACTATGTTCTCCTTAAACAGGTGTTGCAAGGTTACTCTGACCTTCATGTAAGATTGATGCACTTGTGGTCTTTTGCTTAAATGTGCTGTACCATGAACTCTGGATGAATATTTTCTCTGAGGCACTAGCCTACTCTTGATCACTTGCCAAAGATTAAGGACCCATACACTATTTACTGGCCTCATAGAGTTCTTTTGTAAATTATTTCACTTACATAAGAGGAGGGAGAAAAGCACTCTTCAGAACCTCTTTTAAAGATGACAGTCCCACATTTCTAATGTAGTCACTTCCCAAAGATCCAAACCTCCAAATGCCGGCATGCTTTGTATTCGATATTAAGAGATGATATTTTAGGGGGTTTGTTCAGTCCATAATAACCACTCAATGAAAGAGTGAGCCTCATGATCTTCTTACCTGCAAAAGAAAATGTTGAACTTAAGAAATGGTAAGAAAACCTAAGTGACAAATTAGTTAATGTCTGGAAAATAATTATGTATCATTATATATTTCCATATATAATACTTAAGGACTAGTCAGGACTGCAATCTGAGAGAATCTCTCATGTGTTTACTAAAGTTTCACCTCTTGTAATTCAACCTGGTTTTCCTAGTGAGGAGTCAATGAAAATACATTCATGGCTTTGTTGGAAAGATCAAAAAGTATCAACGACATAATCACAGAGAATTAGCCGCACCAGTGAGATTCTGTAAATGACAAAGGATTTTATCACCATCTGTTCCACCTGCAGAAAAACAAAACCACCACAACAAACATAAGGGATATCTGATTGATTCCTTGTGGGTAGGAATGATTGAAGAAGTGTGTCTGCTTCCATATATGTCAATACAAATTTTTAAAAGCTGAGAAAGATTAAATAGAAAGTAAATAGAATTTGTCAAATGCTGTTGCACTATTTGAGGAGTTGTACCATATACACTATTATACAACAGAGATTTTAGAATTAAAAAAAAAACATAACAAAAAAGGTGTTGGATGTAATAATGGAAGAAAATTTTCAAAGGTTGTGTGACATCAGGCATCCTGACATCAGGCAGAATGAATACACAATACCAAGTGTGGTAAATTCTGCAAATTTTACACATGAGCAAACATTGTGAAAACAAAACACAAGTAAACAAAGTCAAAGAAGCTAGGATGAAAGTGAGACACTTTACACACAAAGGATGATAACAATTTTTGTCTGAAGCAATAGAAAAAGAAGAAATTGCAGAGAACATTTTGAAGTGCCAAAATGTAAAATAAACCTAAACCATTAACCCTGAATTTAAGCAAAACTAACATTTAAAGATGAAAGAGTTTTCTGGAAAATAAATGTTAAGTGAATTTATCATTAGTAGTACATCATACTATACGAATCAAAACTACTTTTATATATAGGAATAAAAAATCATAAGCCAGAAGTACAGTTTTTTTTTATAGAGAGAGAAAAGTATTGAAGAAGGAATAATTGAAGATGTATATTGTTTAGAATCTACTGTTAACTAATCTTTAAAAAAATATCTTCTATTCAATCTTCTATTTATAAAAATTAGCAAGCTGAGTAACTAAGTGAATACATTGAATTAATGAACTCAGTATTATGTGAACAACTGTAATCAAACTAACATCACTATCCAAGATGTTTATGAAGATTTGGCTTCATATTAAATAAATATTATAAAATATAAAGGAATCAGGAGATTAACAGAATCCTAAAATATAAAAAAAGTCATTGTATACCTGATTAAAAGTTGAGAAAGCAGAAAAATAATCTGGCTGGAGAGGTGATAAAAATAAATTCAATAAACAGAAAATAGTAACTTCATAACTACCATATAGGTGATATCTTGTATAAATCATGATATGCCCAGGCACTTTGTACAATTGGCATTTTATAGTGATATGTTTATTTAATTTGGTTGATTGAGTAAAGTGGCTAGCTCTCTGTAGTATGATAGGGCTCACAGAATCATCTGAAGGTTTGATAGGAAGAAAAGTGGTGGTCCTTTTCCAAGTAAAAGAGAAGTCATTCTTTCTAATCTTTATTTGAATTGGGGTGTTAGCCTTTTCCTCTTCTTTCAGAGTAAAGCTCACACAGTTGTTGGTTCCTGGGTCTTATGTCTGTTGAATTATAGTGTCAGCTTTCCAAATTCTCAGACTGTTAGACTTAAATGATGCTGTATCATAGCATCCCTTTCTTTTCAGACTGCCAGTTCACTCTGTAGCCTTGGGATTTATCAGGCTGCATCAAGCCAAATTCTAGTAATCTTGTTCCATCTTTACCCCCTTGTCTCTGAATTATATACAGTATATATACTGTATGTTCTGCATGTGTGCTGTATTCACATCATTTCCATCATCCCTCTCCTTTCTCTAATTCCTCCTGTGTCTCCCTACCTACTTCCCTCTCTAAAGGGTGTCAACTCTTCTTAAATTGTATCTACATATATAAACAGCTGGATACACTTAAGATACACACACACACATACACACACATACTTGTGTGTGTGGGGATCATGATTAGTATACCATATTATTAAGGTTTTGTGGGTACCATCCCTTGTCATATATAGAAAACTCTATAGCACAGAATACATTATAGTCTCTGACTCTTAGCATCTTTCTGCCCCCTCATTCCTGATGTTACCTGAACTTTAGGTATAGGGTTTGTTTTAGATGTATCATCTGTAGATAAGCACCCCATGGTCTTTTGTTCTTTCTATTTCAATCAATTTTGCAAAACTATGAATTCTAAATATATATATATATATATATATGGTGTGAAAGATAATTATAATGAAATAGAAACTGTAGTTTGAAATTTGAATATTTCTCAAATTCAAAAAATGTTTGGGATTTATTAAATCCCAAACTAAATTTATATGCACACATATATGTATATGTAGCATATTGGAATTTCAAGATAATGAGAAATATCAAGAACTGTGATTATAGTCAGAAATATAATCAGAAGGCCAAATAAACAAAACATTGTGTTGTACTTCAATGCAAGTTTTTCTTGAATACTGCCCTTTGTTTTTTCACATTATTGTGTTTACAGAACACATATCTGTTTCTGTCCATGTGGTGTCTGACAACTTAGATAGTAAGTGTTGTACTGGATGAAGTTACCAAATATATACTAAGTTCTCAGTATAGTAAAATAATCTGAAATACGGTGTTATTCAGTAGCTTAAAAGTGATAACTATATCTCGAGTTATTAATAATATAATTTATAATAGTTTTAGAAAATATAACTCTATTGAAAGATGAGAAATAAAATAAAAATAACTCTACTGCAAGATGAAGAATATCTATATGTGTATATGAATATATATCATGCTTGATTCTGCTACTATGACCAATATAAATATTAATGATGCATATCGATGATTGTTTTTAATATGGAAAGCTTATGGGAGTAGATAGAAGATATAAAAGATAAATCTAAAGTTGCTTTAGTGTGTGTTGGAACAAAAAAAAATATCAATGATTAAGAGGAGCACTGAATAATGATTGAGGGGTAAATTCTTTAACGAGAAATAGCATTTCTTCACACATATCTAAAAATATAATATCAACTGCAAAGTGAAAACTGACAGGACTGCAAAGAAAAGCAGACAAACCCAGTCTTAGTGCTGAAAGCTTAAGAACTTCTATTTCAGCAATAGATCAAGCAGGCAGAATATCATTAAGGATATAGTTGGCATGAAAAGAAAGATCAATCAACTTAATTTAACTGACATATATATGAAATATTCCTATCACAAAATACATATTCTTATCAGTGTCACATAGAAAAGTCACCAAGAAAGACTGAAGTGAAGAACGTAAAATATAACTTAGCAAATTTAAAAGAATAGGGACCAGAAAATCTACATCCACAGTGGAGTTAACATAAAAATCAACAACTGGAACACAGCCGGGAGGTTCCTAGTACTTTATCATAATGCAATGATACATAACAAAATGGTCAGGAAGAACATTCAAGAGGAATTTCAATATTTTTAGGACATACTGGGTAACTTAGTGGGAGATTACTTGTCTCAGTAAGTGCAAAGTCAAGGTTCAAAGCCTGGTGACAAAATTTAAAAATATTGCACTCATGAACCACACAAGATCTGGTTGCTTACCTGCCCAAGACATGTGCAAGATCAAGACAGCAAAAATTCCAACATAGATAGTAGAGATGACCTCCACATCCCATCTCTTACTGAGGAACTATTGACAACTGCTTAGGAAGCAAGAATAACTTACGCTCCAACTTACATGTTTCCCATGCCCCAATGGTCTAACACCCACGCATGTATGAACAACACTAAATGAACTTAGTAGTTATCAACAACAAAAAGAAAAAATAAAATAGAATTAAAGAAAGAAGTGAAGTTATTTTGGGGATGGCTTGGGGGACATGAAGTTGGAGGAGGGAAATGAGGTGCATAGATACTGATATTTCATTGCATATATGTATGTAAATTTTAAAGAAAAAACTTTCACACTAAATGGAAATGGAACGTTACAAATTATTCAGAAAGGTCGCCTAAAATAAAATTATATTTTAAAATTGAGTAAAATGGAAATGAAGTAAAATATTAAATTTTGTGGTGTATAGTAAAAGCAGCCTCTGAGAAATGTGTATTATTTGTCTCTATGTTAGAAAATAGATATACTCTATTACATTTGAATTACTATTTGAATTATTATTATTATCTATTATTGAATTACTTTAAAGCCCAAGGCATTGATTTTATCTAAATTGAAGCCCAAATTTATCACCAGAAAAGAATTAAAAATTAGAGATTCCAATCAAATTCAACACAGAAACATAATAAAGAAGAAAATGAAAGGAATGTCTCCTCTATGAAGGGGTTAATGAAGCTGATGAACTTCAAAAAAAGATACTCAAGACAGGACACAAATTAAGAATGAGTATCTGAAAGTGAAGCTATGTGATCACATTAAAAAACAAACATTTTTTTAAAAAAAACATGAGAGTTTTAAATACCTCTATATTCTAAGATTTGGTAATATATATCTAAGTCCCCACTTCATTGAAAACTGTAAGCTACTCACACGGACACCAGAAGAAAAGGATAATCATTTAAAGTTTATCTTTACTCATTCTTTGAGCATTATATGCAGATATGCAATGCATTTTGATTAAAGTTCCCTCATGCTCCCTCCATTCCCTCTCAGTTCCCATCAATATGTTCCACTCCTAACTTTATGTAATCAGTTTTTAACCAATGGAGTGCAATTTATGTAGTTCTAATTTACATGGGAGCAGGCATCACCTGGAGGATGGTCAACCCACCGGGGACCATATTCTTAAAAAAAATAAACAAATAAAAAATAAAAAAATAAAACAACAACAAAAACCTAACTATCTCTTTCTTAGCAGACATTAACTGCCAAGAACTCCTATGTTAGGGGAGGGTTTCTTGAGACTTTTCCTCAAAAATGGACTACCTTAGTAACTGTGTAATATATTAAAGGAATAGAAGTGATAATTGATAATGATCCAAAAAGGAAATTACCAGGAGTCCAGTCTTCACTAGTAAATATTAGCAAATGTTTAACAAAGATATAACAGCAATTTGTTCCAGAAAATATCATCAACAACAATACTTTCCAATTAACTATGTGATACAAGGATGATATTTATCTGGAAACAACATAAGAAAATTCAAAGAAAAAGGAATCCTAAGCAGTAGCTTTCTTTGATAATGATTAATAAAAAACATCAAGAAAATATTAGTGATATAATCCAATGATAAAAGATGAATTATAATCCACCCAAGTAGAACTTAGTGTGAACATGCTAGTTAATACTACATTTAAATAAGAATTTATATAACTTGAAAAAAGAACCCAAAGAAAGAAAATTCATATTATATCAATAAAATAGCAGTTATTGAAAATGCAAAAAATGTTCGTATAAAAATATCAACTAAGTAAAAATAGAGAATTTGCTCAATTTGATAATGAATAGGTACAAAATCATACAACCAACACCACACTTAACTGGTGAAAACTTAGATGCTTTCCTTCTGAAATCCAAGATTAGTACAAAGTCATGGAAGGCTCCTCAGCACTATCATTCAGCTTCATTGTAGAGGAACATTTAATCTTTAAAACTAACAATGTGACTGCTTTAGCAAAGGATTACACTGAAAGGCCTGTGTAATAGACATTAGATTTCTGATCTGAGAGCATGGCTGCTCTAAGATAGAAAGAATGTAAGTACAGTCTTTTTTCCCAATGTAGCACATACCTTTAAACCCAATTCAGAAGGCAGTGGTGGCACATACCATTAATCCCAGCTAGTGGAAAGAAGTGGAGAGTAGAAGAAGAATGTGGAAGCAGAGACAGGATGCAGAGCCCAGAAATACGGGGAAGCAGACAAGAAGCAGTGAGAGCTCAGAGAGTAGAAGCAGAATGTAGAAACGAGGTGGAAGCAGACATGAGGCAAAGCTCAGAAAGAGGGAACAAAGACAAGCAGCAGAGGCAGAAGCAAGTGGGAGCAGAGGTGGGGATAAGAGCCAGAGCTCAGAGAGGAGAAGCAGAAAGTTAATTTCAGTCAGGCAGTTTGAATACAGTAAGATCACAGACAGTTCAGTTCAGAAGGAGAAATAAAGAAGAGCAGACCCAGTCCAAAATAAGCTATGAGAGAAAGCAGAGAGTCAGAAGCAGATGGTTTATGATTTAAAATTCAGAGTTCAGAAGACAGCTAGCTAGTCAGAGTGAGCTCAATCAGCAATTCTTGGAGGATGAAACATTCTAGGTTTAGGTTTGAAGATTAGAGTGTTTGGAAGCTGAAGCTTTCTAGATCTAAGCTTATGGAGCATGAAACCCTTTAGGATCAGGAATTAAATTAGCAAAGAATAAACTGTCCTGTGCCATGAATCTAAAAGAACAATACATTAATCTTTTCCTAATCTACACTTCATACTGGAAATTTTGCTAGTTATTCCGGGGCATGGATGAGAAAAATCTTCTGAAAATAATAATTGAGTTATTATAATCTTCTTATGTAACACAAGAAGACACACAAAATCATTTGCTTTTATGTATAGTAGAAATGTGCATACAATTAGAGTATAAAATATAAAAATGCCATTTACCATAAAACTGATAAAAGTTAGCTGCATCTTTTTTGGAAAAAAAATATAAACATACATTTGTGGAAAACTGAAAAGTCTAGTCTAAAACTTGCAAGATGATTCAAATAAGTGGACACCTTAAGTTGAAATAGCTGAATCCACAAACATGTCAACTACTTCTACCTTATGTAATTCTAATCAGAATTCCAGTCACTTGTTATATAGAATGCCAAACTGACTCTTAGGTTAATACGGGAAAACCATCTAGAAAATCTTACAGAATAACAAAGAACAAACAGAGAGCACACGACCTATTTAAGATTAATTATATAAATAAGGTAATCAAGATAGCAAAGAACTAGAATATAACAGACATGTAGGCCCCAGTCACACAATTCATAAGCCATCAGCATGTACTACAATTTTAATCAAATGCCTTTGACAGAGGAACAGTCTTCACTAAATAGTGATGGAACAATTACATATGCATATCTGGGGAAAATAAATATCATCTGTCTATCATCTCTATCTACCTACCTGTCTACCTACAATCTATATCTGTCTATTTATTCTCTGTATTTATGTTTGATTGTATATATTTGCCTACACATCTTATACTTTTCACAAACATTATCTCAAAATGGACCACAGACAAATTTAACACCCAGAAATGCCTTTTAAAAGGGTTATAAAACTACCAACTGACCTTGGAATTCACAATAGATTTCCTCCCAGAAGAACACAAGTCCATACTAATCAGGAGGAAAACACTGGATAAATCCCAATGTGGAACATTGT
The DNA here is from genome assembly GCA_026225945.1 of Cricetomys ansorgei. Lineage (NCBI taxonomy): Eukaryota > Metazoa > Chordata > Mammalia > Rodentia > Nesomyidae > Cricetomys > Cricetomys ansorgei. The sequence continues at coordinate 9,108,236 of JAMJFZ010000107.1, forward strand.
ACAGAACACCAGAGCAACATTCTTCAAGGTTATCAAAAACAAAAGAAGCCCAATAAAAAATGTTGCAGCCAAGAGTTGCTTAAGGAGATATGCAAAACAAATGTAATGTGGCATTATGGACCACAGTAAAACATTAGGGAAATACAGAAAAAAGACAAGAAAACTGTGGACAGTGTTTAAACATAACTGTTCAAAATTATTCATCATTAGGAATAAAGAATACATACTCCTTGATTATGTCAGTATAGGACAGACAGACTGGCCAACAGGTTCCAGACCCTCTTTTAAGTGCCTTTGTATCTAAACTGTCTACAACTGTCTAAAAGACAGATCAAGTTTTATTTCTTTTAGTTATCAAAGTGTGTAATTTTGACTTATAAATATTTGAACACACATTAATATACCTCTATATTTGCAATAGTATGGATGTTAAACAAACACAAAATAGCACAAAATAATCAGAAGCCACTGTAACTCATTGCCACCCATCATTAGCCAAAACTTGAAAGTAATTTTATATTCCTGGGTTATTTTTAGCCTAGAAAATGAAAGACTAAATAATTCTAACACTTGGGCTAATGAAGAATTTTGAGAAATGAATTGTCTTGGAAATGAATCTTATAAATGACTTTTACATGTATTTCTGAAACATAGATGGATATATGAAAGCTAGTGGGCAGAAGAATCAAATCTGAATTTGTATAATTGTGTTAGGAGACTTTTTTGGTTGGTTAAATTTATACTTTGTAGCAGACTGGTTTTAGTCCTAGAATATACACAATTTGTGTATTTAGATTATGGTGAACATCCCAAAGAATCACAAATAAAAAATTCATTAATTTTTTTTATAGAGAATGTCTTAAAATTTATTATCTTAGATGACAACAGAAGACATTGTCCCACTGTATAAATAATTGTATATCTTAAATTTCTTTTAGATGCTGAAATTAATGGTAATCTAATGATCAACTGCCTCACAAAAGCCCATAAGAACTTGAGAGAAGTGAAAAAAAGTAAAATTCTTAAATATAGCAATGTGATTCCCAAAGATGAAGAAAATTATGCTTTATATTGTTTTGAGATAGTAAAATTTATGTCACTTTTAAACAAATTTAATGCACTGTTTTATAAAATATTACAGTGGATATAAAAGGGCTAAACATATGTCTTTAAGATTGTCTCTGATTACATACATGAATTGATCATTGTCCAAAACAGCAGCTATGAATAGATGGACATACTGTGATTTTGAATGGGTGCACTTATTGAGTGTGAGGAGGAAAAGCTCATTATACTTTTCTTCTGAATAAGTTTCATTTTTATTACTGCCACTAGCTGTTGAAACAGTTGGGAGGATTTATGATGAGATCACTAAAATTCTCAATTCTAGCAGTGTTCACAGCAAGAGAGCTGGCCAGCATTACAGCTACATATGCTTACAAACTGTACAGTCCACATAAATCTCTATAAGCAAAGATTCTGATCTAACAGTGAGACTAACAATCATTATCCTGAGGAATATCAGCATTTTTTTGGTGTGTTGACATGAACCTTTCAAACTTGATGTTGTAGAAACAACTGATGTGTTTGGGGAAATATTTTTTTGTGTTAGTATATTCTTGGCTTCTCTGTTAATTATTTGTCTAAATGGACTAAATTAAAAATTCAGCTAAAAGTTTTTTAACTTAAAAATTGCATCCTTAAGGTCTGGACTTTTTGAGTTGCCTTGTAAAAACAGGTTCTTCTTTGACAAGTTGCAAATTTCTTGGCCTGTGCTCGGGAAGAATCAAATGATGAGAAGGGAGGCTGCCTGGAACAGCAAGAGCAAAAAGTGACAAAAAAATTGTCTGGCTGGACAAATGGTAATAAGGTACTTAACAACCTTTGAAGCCATCAATGTGACCTATGAAAATAAATAGTATAAAATGAGGCCAAAAGATTTCAGACTAACAGTTCTAGGTTAATGGAGAATGTTGTTTAGTAGTGTAAGCTAAACTAATGTGGAAAATATTAGAGATTTTAGAATCTGCCTGAAGTAATATATGTTTTCTTCAACAGCCAAATGGATGATAGGAAAGATGGTTGGGGAAAAGTGTCAAAAAAAGAGTTGTTAGACAGCATGCACTGATGCTTAAACGACGGCAAAACTTTTCCTCTCTCTGTGAGTTTTTTTGTATGCCTTTCTCTTCCTCTCTTTTTCTCTCTCAGTCTCTCTCTTTGCCTCTTTGTCTCTGTCTCTGTCTCTGTCTCTGTCTCTGTCTCTGTCTCTGTCTCTCTCTCTCTCTCTCTCTCTCTGTGTGTGTGTGTGTGTGTGTGTATTTTTCTATATTGGATTAGTTACTTTTCTACTGTTGTGATAAAACACCATAACTACAAGGAAGGGTTTATTTTAGGCTTCGGGTTCCAGAAGGTAAGAGGTCATGGTGGCAGCAGGGAGATACTCTGTCTGGAGCAGCAGCTAAAGACTCATAGCTTAAGCCATAAACAGGAATCAGTTAGTATACTCTAAATGGCACAAATCTTAAGCTCTCATACCCCTACTCCCATCTCCAATCATAGTCTTCTTCCTATGCTTCCTTAAAACTACCAACTGATACCCAAGTATTCAAATGCCAGAGACTGTGGGGGACATTTAACATTCCAACCAACACATTAATTTTTAATAAAGTGTGTTATTTATTGCTAATTGCTGTGTCTGAGATTATACGTGTGTGTGTGTGTGTGTGTGTGTGTGTGTGTGTGTGTGTGTGTGTGTGTATACTCTCTTTCAGGAACTATAAGCCAAAATAAACTTGTCTGTAAGTTTCTTATTTATTTGTTTGTTTTATTTCTGCAACAGAAAAGTGACTAATACAATAACCTTACATATTTTTATAGACATTTTAAAAAACGTAACTAACAATTGAACAGTGCGTTAGCCCCTTTTAATTTTTTATGTAGCAGTAGCACTAGTTACTCTCTTAAATAGTCTCTTTGTACATATAACTCACCCTCACACTATCCCATATGTTTGCTCTACTCTCTACTTTGATGTGATCAAGTCTTCATTTCTAAATACTAGGAAGAATTTATGGTATTTATTTTTCTTTTAATATAGTGACATGCTTTCATACATATTGGCTCAAATGATCCAATTCCCTTCTTTTTATGATTGAACATATTCCATTTATCTAAAGAAGGGCATCTTGGCTGATTCTGTATCTCAGCTTTTATGCATATTGCTCTATAATAACAACAAATATAGATGCAAAGATATCTCTTCCATACAATGATTTTATTTTCTTTATGATCCAGTTGTGAGGTTACTTGACCATATCATGCTGACTTTAGTTTCTAAGGTAACACTGACACTGGTTTTTATATAGTCTTGTGAATAGTATGTAAGATTCCCCTATCCATAACTCTCTCCAGTGCTTGCTAATTTTTAACTTTTTCTAAGCCATTCATCTTAGATGTTACCTACTTGTGATTTTGATTTACATTTCCCTCTTGATTATTATATTAATAATTTTTATATAACTTATATATTTATATATACATTTTTGAAAAATATTAATTCATTTTTCTCCTCCTATTTTTAGGTTTTAAATTTGTTCATTTACTTCTTTTTCTATTTGAGTTAATAATATATTCAGGATAATAGCTCCCTCCTCCTCCTCCTCCTTTTCTTCTTCTTTTTCTTCTTTGGATTTTTTTTTTTTTTTTTTGGTTTGGTTTTTCGAGAAAGGGTTTCTTTGTTGTAACTCTGTCTGTCCTGGAACTCACTCAGTAGACCTGGCTGGCCTTGAACTCACAGAGATCTGCCTGCCTCTGCCTCCAGAGTACTGGGATTAAAGGCTTCTGCCACCACTGCCGGACTCAGCTCCTTTTCTTTTGAAATATCTGAAATATTTTCTCCTTTAAATTGTCTCTTAACTCTTTTGATTATTTTCTTTGTACATAGCAGATTCTTAGCTCTATATAATCCAGTGACTGTATCTTGCGTGTAATGCAGATATCTCTAAAGGGTTTTCTTCCAATCAAGTCACAACTTGGGGCATCATATTTATATCATTGATTCATTTTCAGTTGATATTTACATATGATCAGAAGTGGGGATGTAGTTCTGGTTTTCTGCTTAAGACTCAACACCATGTTGAAGGTATTTGTAATGTAGGTTATTGATGCCTTTATTAAAATCCAGCTGTATAAACGTACACATATTAACTTTTACACTTCTTGTTTTATGGTTATAGCTGCATGAGTCATTAATCTTAATCTAGGAATGTGTTGTTTGGATTACCATTTCCTTATAATTTATTTTAACTCAAGTATTATAATTATCCTATTTTATTTTTTCTTGAGTGTTATTCTAAAAGCTTAAAAAATCACAAAGTGCACATGAGATAAAATACATTTCAAAATAGTTTTAGACTTTCCTGGCCAGTGATATTTAATTATAACTTAGCTCATTTTATCAAATCAAGCATACTTTGTAGTAGTTTTATTTTTCTCTGTCTGAATCTTATGCCTCTCTTCCCAGTATCCTCAAAAATTCACATTTTTTTTTCCATTTTCTTTCTTTCTTTCTTTTTTTTTGGTTTACCCAGAAGCTACAGTGATTGCTTCCTATTCAATTCCAGGACACCAGACAGCAACTCTTTCAGAATGAGAATCAAATACTAATCTGTCTACAATGGATGTTTTGAAAGCTCATTGAAAACCAGGTCACCTGTCGTAGAAATGATAGAACTGAAGAGCAGATCTGTGGAAAAGAGTTTTATATACACATAAAGGAAGAACCTGGAGAACAAAGTACTAGATGCAGGAAGGAATTTCAGGAATACAAAGGTGTTAACATTATTTTTTTTCTTTTAAATCCAGAGCTTAATCAGATGAGTGGAGACATGCAGATTCACACCAAATGTATTTTATTTCTTTCAGAATCATTTTAAAATATAACCCTTCAAAGAAATGTTTTAGAAGTGTAGAATTATTGGAAATATATCACTTATAGTTTTTGTGTTTTCCATACCCATTTTCCTTATTCCCAGTGTACACTAGAATGTTATATTTGTCATAATTAATGGGAAGGTTTTTATACATTTTGGTTAAATTTACAATACAAACATTCAGACATTTCAATTTTGCACTTGCAGACCCTTTTCTTTCCATGATTACATTGAGGATGCCACAAAAAATTTATTTGTTATCTTTCCTTAGGATTCTTTGTCTTTGACAACTTTTTGAGAATTCTCTTGTTTTTGATGTATAATCTTGAAAATTTCCAGGAGTTTGGAACATATATGTTTGAGATTAACTGATGTTTTTCTCGTAAATATATTGGGAGGAAGGTCTTGGAAATAAAATTCTGTTTCCATCTCATCATGTTCATAGTTTGATATATAATTAAGATTTATCACTTCAGATTCTATTCTCGGTCATGTAGCTAATGAAGTGCTCACCAAGATTCTTTTCTGTGAAGTCACTATTTTTATTCTCCATTTCCATATTGTAAAAAGAAAAGGCATTGTGTGCAACTTGTTCCACAGTATGACTTATATCCATCCCTTTACTGTGGAAATACTGCCTAAATAAGGCAAAAATTTAGGAGGGCATCACATTTTCCTATCCTTTCCATTGAATTTTTGCTGTTGTTGTTTTTATGCATGTATGTGTGCATGTATGTGAGTTGAAGAGTATGTGCTGGAGGATAAGGATAATGTGACAGTGTCTTCTTCCTCTCTTATAGAGGAATAGGCCTGTGTAAAAGCAAAGAAAGGTCGATATTCCAGGGGTCTACATTCAGAGAGGCCTGTGTGGTCTGGATGGAATGTAGAGACAATCCCAGTATTCAGAAGGCAGTGGTAGCACACAGATTTAATCCCTAAAACAGAAGGAGAATGTAGAAGCAGACACAGGAGGCAGAGCTCAGAAGGAATCAGTGTCACACAAGAAGTGAGATCTGAGGTGAGTCAGAGTGAATTGCTCTGTGCAAAGTAACTAATCAGAGTAAGAGTTAGCAGAGTGAGTCAGAGTGAGGACATGTCCCATTCTCATGATATATAAGGTGGGCTCTTAGCTCAGAAGGCAGGGAGAAAGCAGCAGTCAGTTATTGTGGACAGAAAAGTCAATTACAGAATCAGCTACAGAAGAGCCAGTTACAGAGGCAGGATAGCACAGTGAGAGTTCACGGGGAGAGACATAGAGACACAGCAAATCTCTGAAGATGAAGTCAGTAGTAGATGGAAAGAGTGAGTTGAACCAAAAGAGTCAGAATTAAGAAGGAGCTAGTGAGAGTGGTTCAGTCAGCAGTAAGTCTGGGAGGTTAAGGCTGAAGACTTCTAGATCCAGGCTAGCCGTTTAAGTGTTCTAGATTGTAGGAAGGCTGAAGTCTTCCAGTTCAAGGATTAAGACTGGATTGTAAGGAGGACAAAATGCTCTAGGACTCTAGGACTCTGGGTTAGAACTGGCGATTTAACTGGACAAAAAAAATAAATAAATGGTTTTACACTGAACCAAGGGCTACATCTGGTGAATCAACATCTACACTCTCTGATTATTTCTTTGAGTTCCTGTCTTTCACTGAAAGGACCATATTGGTTAGGCTGGCTGTCCAGGGGTTTCCTGTGATTTATCTCTCTCCAACTGCCTATGTGGTTACAGGCATGCTACATCAAGCTTAGTTTTTCACAGTCTATGGTTCCAAATCCAGTCCTTCTGCTTGTACTGCAAGCTATTTTACTGAGTTCTCTCTACACCACTCTACTCTGATTTGTTTAAACAGTAGTTTACTCATATGGGATATAGCCATGGATATTAATTGATTATTTCCAACAATATCCAAAACTGCTAGACTTATTTGGTTACTTTGTTTGTTAGAGGCTTGGTTATTGAATACACTTTCAGTTATTCTTTTATGTATTTGATATGCTTTTATTTTATGGGTTGTTCCTCTGTGTGGAGTAGAATACTTTATTTGTTTACTAAGTTAAATGTTGTTCCTGGATTCTCATGTTTATTTACTATCCTAGTCCTGGGATTAGCTACTCCTCTTTACTTCTCTTTGTTTGTTTTAACCAATCTTTTATTGTCTTTTGGTAGTACTCATAATTGTAATAAACTATATATATGCCATTTATATTTACTTTAAAGTGTTTTGAGACAATTCCAAAGTGTAAGCTATGCATGAGTCTGATTTTGGTGTTCGATCCATAAAGAATTTTATTTCTCCTTTTGTTAAATATTTGAAGTAGATCTAGATATCAGAGGCTTAAACTATTTCTGGTTTCTTGTTTCTATAATCCTTTTTCTAAGCTTCTCAAATTTTTCCTTCCTGAAAAAGAGTATTGCCTACTTGTTTTTAGCTAGAATGAACTCTTTGTATACACTGTGCTCTTGATACTGTCAGGAGGTACTAGAAAATACAGTTTGTATAATTTTCCACTAAACCTAGTCTTTTAATGGTACATTATTTCTTTTACCAGTGTTTCCTTCTTTATGAAAGATGGAGGTTTGTGGCCAGTGGAGGGAAAATTCCCATCCTTTTTGGGACAGGGACAAACGTCTTGTTACTTGTACCTATCCATGGGACCCTTCAGGAGAGGGGGTAGAGTTGGAGCAGAGCTAAGATACACAGGCTCCAGGAGTCAGGTGAGTGTCAAAAGGCAGACTCAGTTTGTTACAGGGAGGGAAGCCTATTATACCCTCTACCTGGCCCAGCATCCTATTGGCTGCCAGACTGCAGCTGCTGCTCCTTGTGTGTGTCTGGGTAGTTCTGTCTCTGGGCATGCTGGGGCAGGTCCACCTCTGGATAGGTTCATGCAGGTCTCAGGCCTTGTTCAGTCCAGTGGTAGGTCCAGTTTTCTCCTACAATGTCTGATAAAATACTTTCCCCTGGATAGAACAGCTCTTTAGTACAGAAGGTTCAGAGGACTCTAAGACTGCCATTCCACAGATCCTCTTTGGAATGATCCCACTGGACTCTTCATTATGGTTTCCCCATCAGTATCTGTTGTATTTCCTGGATGCAAAACCCTTTAATGTATTACTTTGGGAATATAGGTTGTAATGTTCCCTTCTTATCTACTGGTCTTCACTTGGCTTCCAGAAAGTGGTAGAAAGTATGCTTCATTTTATTTTATTTTTCATAATACTTTTTGTTGTAGTACACCTATGGTATCACTCATCAAGGAAGAGAAAGGAGGCATATTTTTACATGCAAACCCTTCCAGACCCTAGCAGATTGAACCATCATCATGGCAAGTCCCATACTGGAGAGTAGAATCCTGAGCATCTGAGCTCAGGTGTTTTTTATTGATCCAGAATGCCACAGGTGTTCTATTGATAGCATGGGAAGATCCTGAGCAATCAAACATCCCCCACATAAATCCAACACCTACAGACAATACAAAACGCCAAGACCTTGGCAGTTTCCCAGTCAACAGTGCACAAGAGAATTATTTTGTGCATAACTGAAAATAAACTTATACAACAACTTTTTTTTAATAATTTTGAGTTTCCTACAGTATATCTCACTAACACCCTCTTCCCATTCCTCTCAGTACTATCTTGCTACCTCAGTGCCCCCCCTAAAAAAAGTAAAAAAGAGAGAAAGAAAAGAAAAAAAAGTATTCTTTAAATTCCACTTTCAGTCTCCTCCACTAGCTTCTGTTTTCGACAGACAGATTTGGTGATGACTTTTCTTGGAATTATCTTGTTTCTCACATTTTGGAATGAAAGTTTTTCCTATAAACTCATGTATCTGATCAGCACAACAAAAGTAGCTATGGATGAAAAGGGTAGGTCGGACTAGAATGGGAGGATCAAACAAGGACAGGGGAGATTGAAGGGTTTATGCAAGGGAATATATGTGGAAAAAGCTAAAACTAAGGCCATTTGTGTAGTTGTAGGTTCGGGGTGAAATGTAGTTTAATCATTTATTAAAAGATTAAATGCAGGTTGATCAATACCTGCTTTTAATCCTGGAACCCTGGAACATTTCAGCCTTCATACAATCTAAAACATTTAGAAGAAAAATTAATTTTCTTAAATGATGTCACACTGGTTATACAAACCACACTTAAGGACTGGTGCAGTCCTCAGCACCAGTATAATGACTAACACAAAACAGACTCAGTGACATTCTTGTAGGTTTGTTGTCATGCAATGTTTTTTCTGGGATCTTTTAAAAATTAGTTTTAATTTTTATTTTTTACCTTACAGGCTTTTTACTTACATTTTATTGTTTCTGATTTTGTTTTTATGGGTTTTCTCTGTGTGCAAATCTATGTGTCTCAGTATGTTATTTTCCCCCTTTGGATCTTTTCTCCTGTTTGTTTCTTTGTTTTGTCCTATTGTATTTTTTTTTTTTTGCTTTTATTTAATACTATTATTAGTAGTATTATTAGTAGTAATTGTTTTTAGATGCCTGTTTGTATTGTAATGAGAGGGAGAAAGAAAAGGTGTGGATTGGAATAGGTGGGGAAGTAAGACGAATCTGGGAGGGGTTGGAGAAATGAATCCATAATCAGAATATATTGTACGAAAAAACCTATTTTCAATGAAAAATTATTTCTTTGTGATTTGTCTAGCTTTTCTTTTCATGTTATAAGAAGACAGGAAAGACTTCTGGCCCCTTTATATGTTACAGCTAAAACTTGAAGTTCAAACTAGCTTTCGAAACCACTTTGGTTTTCCCCTTCACCTGAGTGCTCAGTTGATAGTGGCCTCTAATGAAAATTACTATTTCCTATTCACCCCTCATTTGCTTCCCCTTGCTTGTTCTCCTGAAAGCTCTGCCATGATTTCTTTCTGTGAAAATTGCATTCACACGATTTTATGTTGGTCACTTGTCCCGTTCACACTCTGTTTCAAGCAGCCTGGTTTGCAATAGAAATCCTACAAATGCACAATAAGTTATTCATGTGTTCCCTCAGCCAGCCTGCAATGTCAGCTAGGCACTGATTTAAAACAGGTAATATTGACTCCTTATTTGAGTAAAATTGCTTTTATTGATATCTTCTAATTGTTGTTTTGCTGAACTTCTTGAAATGGTCATGATGGATTTACGCAGATTTACTTATGTAAAGCTTATTATTTTTTTCCTTATCACCATGTTTCCATGGATATAAATCATATAAGTAAAAAATTAGTGATGCAAATCCCTTCTTGAAGCTTTCTTTGATATTTTAGTTTAATATTTTCATGATTGTGCCTACAAAATACCAAATGACTTTTAAAGTCCTGCTCTGATACCTTGTTTGAGTAATACTCATATTCATGTGAGACCATATATTTTACTCTATCAATGAAAAAGGAGACAGAGATTAATTGAAAAATCCATGAACTCTCATAAATTTTATATACTAGAGATCAAGGCTCTAAAATGAATTATTGCTAAGTTTGACTCAGGGTTATGGTAGAAGGTGTTGACATCTTCAGATACTGAAAAGCAAGTACTTTGCGATTTGCTGGGTCATATTTTTAGGTCCTGAAATCTAGTCCGTTAACCAGGCTAAGCCATTAATGTGTGTTTTTCATCCTCTTTGTAATACCCATAGAAAACTCATAAGTTTTTCTAATTAACTGCGATGATTTAAAGGAACAAAGCAGGGACTATACTGTTTTTGACAAGGACCTTGGGTAAATGTTTGCTCTGATCTAGATATAAAATGTCCCCATCTAGGCTCATATCTCAAATCTCACTTCCTAGCTTCTACCCACTATTTCGAAGGTGGGGAACTTTGTAGATCTTGGTTTTTCACTGGCAGCAGTTGGTCTCTGGAGGAATCTATATTCGTTGTCCCCAGTTCTGGCTCTGGCCTATGCTTTCTTCTTCCTAGTGAGCCATTGAAGGAAGACCTGCCACTATTGAGAAGTTGCTGGCATGCCTTCCTTTCTCTGATGAGCTGAAATTTCAGAGAAACTTGGACCAGAACAACTTCTCTTTCTGTTACTTCTGCCAGGTATACTGTCACTGTGATAAGAAAGGTAACTAATACAATGTTAAATTTCAGTAATACAAGCTCTGTAAACTGTTTATCTTCCTTTGATATGGTTAAAAATTATCAATAAAGACCTAAATTGATAGTTATTAGTACTCTAAAGCAATTTGGAAAGTTTAGTATGTCATGGGTCATCATACATCATTAAGCAGAAGCCATTCACAAACTGGAAGTTGGAACTGCATGGTGATCACCTTTATTTTAATGTGTGTGTTAACCTCTAAGAAGGTCACTCATGAAGAACTGAGGGCAAATCACTTCATACATTAGTTTATATATTTATTATAAAAAGTTCAAAAACTCCTTGAATCCAAAAAACTTTTCTTGATTTATGATCTATAGGAAGGAAACCCTTACACAAATTATGACTTAAGGTGTGTTATACTTATGTTCCTTTACTTGATACATAATTATCTTAGCTATATGATATTAAGTCGGGCATATATTTAAACAGTTTTTGTGTGTGTGTGTGTGTGAAAAATGATGTGAATATAAAACTCTACCTGCATAAGTCTAGATAAACAAAAAATATAAATGATGCCAGATGTTTTAAATAAATAAAATAATGTTAATTTTTAAAGTGAGATAAGACTTTATTAGAGGCATTCTAACATTTTCATAACATCAGATATGAACTTATAAAAGAAGCTACAAGGTTTAGAAATTAAAATATTAAAGATTATGAAAGATACCAGATAAATTTAATATAAATTTTAATAAAACATATCAACTGTAGGATAGAAAAATACTTCCAAGTTACATCAAAAAATCAAAAACACATTTATGAAATAGGCAAAAATCTAATCTTTTTGGAAAAACTCAGATGACTAATAACCAGGTTAGATTCACCAAATTGGTGTCAAGATTAGTTCATCAAAACCTATGATAAGTATAATTTCAATGGGACCTTTAAATTAATTATTTTATGTGTGTTTATTAAATTACAAAAATAATCAAATTATCTGTTCAAACTATAAGTGAGTTAAAATCAATCATAGTAGTCGGGTAGAAAAATGGCAATAAATAGGAATTAACTCGCACTCAGATTTAATTGAGATGACTCCAGGAGTTAGATATACATCTCTACATGAAACAGATTAATATTAGATTACAATAGCTTTGGCAGGAATGAAAGTTTTGGCTTTTTAAAAGAAAAAAAGAAAACAATGATTTCATTACAAATTATGGAAATAATTACTTGTAACATATTTTGCTCTAACTGGGAAATTCTTTAATAAAATATTTTTTTTCTAGTGTTTAAAATCCCCCTTAGGGATTCTAAATTAATTTTAACTGTGATATTGTAAGAATTTTTAAAAGAGAAAATCTAGTTTCTTTGTACAAAGAGTATATTGCATTGTAAATATTTCTTGGACTTTTTTGTGCTCACACCAGTAACCTATACTTGTGTGTATGTGCCTGAGTTTGTGTGTGAGTGTGTGTATGTGTGTTTGTATATGTGAGTTTGAATGTGTCAGAGGATTCAGCCTGCCTTCAAAAGACTAAGATCGTACATTTGAATTTCAAAATATTACTCACTATTTTATTATATTTCAGTTAATTACACTATATACTCAATGTACATAGTATAATATTTAGAACTTTTGAATCACACTCTTGATTTTCTAAAAGCAAGATGCAGATAAAATTCTATATTCAGTTATTAGTGTTGTTTGTTTCCAAGGTGAATATCCTTGTATACTCCTTGTAAGACTCTCATCATCTGCATTCCAGGTAGACAACACATAGATTTACATCACTTTATCCCCTTTTGTTCTCATACCCTCTTCCTTACTCAGGTCTGAAAGGGAGAGAATGTAGTTTAGTTACATCCTAGTTTAGTTGTGAGCAAAGAAACTCACGGGCTGACTAGATGGAAAGTTAGTTACAAATACCTCAGTGATATTTCTCATTATAAGACCTTTGAGGAATATCAAGAAATCATAGCTACTGAGTTGAATTCCATACCTGAAAAAAACATGAGTTTTGATGAAAACAAGACATTATCTTTGAACAATAACAACAACAAAATTTCTTTTTCTGTTTATTTTTTTCCTTCTGAAATAACTCATTCACAATAAGTAATAAAGACATGACAAAGATATTTTGGAACAATATTTTACTTGATGATCATATATCTAAACCATTTAAATATCTAAAATCTCTGTCATGATATTTAATTTGATTTAGATGATTGTGCCTACCACAAAGACATCGACAAGAAGCCAATTTAGAACAAATGCAGAATCAAGAAAAAGCAAATAAATAGCTTTTACTAAGCAATGCATTAATAAAATCTGTTTCAGGTTTTTGAAAGATTCTAATATCACAGTTTTGGTTTGTAAAGGAGCTTCCTAAGCAGAGTGAATGTGAGACACTACAATCTTTGTTGTTTAAATGTTGCACCTGATAAATAATTATAAATACATAAGAACATATGAATACAAATAAAATTTTATAACTAATCGGCTGTATGCATTTCTGAAATATTGGCATATTTTGCATATATGACTGGCCTCTTAAACTGCATGAGCCCATCCAGGTTTGCAGATGATATTCATCCCACTTTCTCTAGCAGCCTGTTCTAAACATGATTTTCACTGCCTTTTGAATCTCTATCTGATTTCACACTCCTGCCAAGCACTCACAGGTCCAACTTTATCTTACCTTTCTGATTTTAAATGTTTCTTTTTATTTCTTTCTAAGCAGATAATGGATCATCGTTTCTTCCACAACAATTTTATTCAAAATTCACGTTTTAATAGACTGCAAGGTTGAATCTATTTTATAAATCATCCTGAACTTCATGTTTTGGGATCTTTCATAATGCACAGAATTATTTAGTGTGTATTAAAATTATCAAAACATCTTTAACTACTGACAATTTATACTTTGGGCTTTGTTAATATGTATATTATTTAATTTCCAGCTGATCGAGACAATGAGTTCAACATGCTTCACTTCAAGCTTACCTATGACTTTAACTACTTTGTACCCACTCTTAACTAAAACGGGCATTTGCTTTTCCTGATTTGCTTTTATTTTCAAAATTTAACCCTATGTTTAAAATTCAAACATCTTGATCTTATTGATTAATGCTTGATTTCATTAATTTATTCTGTTTTTTCAGTGACTAACTATAAATTTTGTTTTTTTTTTAATTTTTCTTTTGATGATCTAAGTGGTCTCTGCTAGAAGCTTAGGTTTCTGAGATGCAGAAGAAGACAGGCAGATTCTATATGAGAGCTCTTTTCCTCAAAGTAAATTGGAAATGAGAGAAGGTTGGAGGGTTTTCAGTAGGATTGAGAGAAGGGAAATGGAGGCAACCAGAGAGGAGGGAAAGTTCATCAAGATGAAGGGTACGTGAAAAAGCTGTATGAGAATCTACTGCTTTGCAATCCAACCAAAGTATTAGAGTTAGGAAGGTATAATTTGCAAGGCTTGAATAATGTTCAACCTAATAGCCAGGAATTAGTAAACAAAAATCCCAGTGCCAGGTGTGAGTAGTTTATGAGTTGTTGGTCGGGGAGGAAGTAGAGGCTCCTCATGCAGAACACTGTTTACCATTTCTCTTCATTGAACACCAAAACTACTTAATAAAACAAGATTTCCAAAGACACCATACAATTTGATTAAAGATAAAAAAATAATAACAATTGAACTGATTGGGAAAATTCTTCCCTGTTAGTTAGCTTTCATAGTGATAAAAGGTTCAGTATAAGTTGTCTGGAGAGAAATGGCATCAATGGTCATACTGAATGAGACCCCCAGGAACTGCAAACCACCCACCAGATATGATGTGACAACTGATGTAATAGTGGAGCAATTGTTAGGGGCAACTGAGAGCTCCCGATTAATGCCCAAGAAGAAGGAAAATCATGTCCGTATCCATATACTTAGTTAAAAACCCATGCCTGAGGGTTCTAATGGGGAACTTACTTCTCTTGTTTAGATAAGGGACATACTCCTACTGCCTTCAAATACTTTATTTATGACTGTAGGTTAATTGCTACTCTAAATCTTAATCAGAGAAACTTATTTTTTTAATGAACAGATGCATGAACACTGAAAGTGTTGGGTATAAGTGGAAGTCTACATCTAATTTCTATAAAGAACATTTATACCACCCATTTAAGGGTCATGGAACAATGAGAAAATGATGGAAGAAAAATGTCAGAGCTGGAAGACAGTGAGATGCTATGAAATGCTATCATGGGACAATACAGAGCAAATGCAATCATGTTCTTACAGCTATAGGGGCTGCCTGAAATATGACAATGATCAAGCTTCTTAGTAGTTAATCATAGATAAGATGCATGAGGCTTTATTCCTCTATGATGAACTATGTGCTACAGATGATTACTAGGGAAGGGGTAAACATTTTCTTCAGCTGAGTACCCACTGAAGAATTAAGTCATGAAGATCCACTGGATAGTTTCCAACCAGTTCTGGTCATTCAAATTGTTAAACTCAATGTCCCACCCCCTTAAAAAAAAAAGAAAAAAACTGACATGAATGTGGTAAAGAAACTTGTAGGTTGGTGGGTAGGAATCCAAGAAGGTAATGAGCATGACAGTATTCAGAATTCAGTAGTTATATGTGTTTTTTTTAATATATATATACAATTGCCAAATAACACATTTAATAAAATACTAAATTTTAATACATATATTGAAAGCATAAAAGTTAACATCCATGGATACGAGAAAACATGTAGTATTTAGGTTCTTTTGGTTTTTGTATTCTTTTTGTTTGTTTGATTGATTTTGATCTGGGTTACCTCAGGATGATTTTTCTAGCTTCATTAACTTACATGCAAATTTCATAATTTCTTAGCATCTAAATAATATTCCATTGTACAATAGTACTAAATTTTTATTGTACTCATCAGATGAAAGATATCTAAGATGTTTCCAATTTCTGGCTGTTATGAATGGAACAGTGATGGACATGTATGAGCAATTGTATCTAGAGTAAGATATACAGACTTTTTGGTATATACCAGAGAGTTTTCATCTCCATCAGCAATAAAAAAAATGATTTGCCCTTTCCCTGTATCCTTACAAACATTTGGTGCCATTTGTTTAATTGATCTTGTCCATTCCTCCTGGGGCAAGATGAAATATAAAAGTAATTTTAATTTATGTTTCCCTGGTGGCCATGTTAGTAAATATTTTTAAAGTGTTTCTCAGCTTTTGTGGTTAAACATTTGAGAACTTGTTGGTTAGAACCAACTTCTTAATTGGGTTATGTTTTTCTCAGTGTTTAGTGTTCTTAGTTCCTTAAATATTCTAAATACTAACCCTGTGTCAGGTGTATAAATGGTAAATATCTTTTCCCATTCTATAGACAGGCACTTTGAATAATGGTATCCTTTACTGTACAGAAGCTAAGTCAGCTTCATTAGGTTCCATTTTTAATTGATAGTCTTATTGCCTATGCTATCAGTGTCTTATTCAGACACTCCTTTCCTGTAAGTTCAATCCAATGCTTCATTTTCTTTTTTTTTTTAATTTTTATTGGATTCACAATATCTCATCTTATGCTTAGGTCCTTCATCTACTTGGAACTGCATTTTGGGAAGGAGGATAAATTTGGATCTATTTTAATTTTTCTACATGAAGCCATCTAGTTTGACCAGCAGTATGTTTTTAAAGATGCTATTTTTTTTTCTCCAGTGTATATTTTTGGCTTCACTGTAATAAACTAGGGTTTTAAGTATATGTACTTTTGGTTACTTCTTCAGTTTGATTCTATTCATCAACTTGTCTGTTTTCATTATAATACTACACTGTTTTTATTATTATAGCTTGGTAATACCAAGATATATTATTGAATCAAAGATATACTATTCAATACATAATTAATTAAATAATTAATTATTAATTAATTAATGCATTCAATACATTGAATTCTGGGATGGTGACACTTTGAAGGGTTCTTTTATTATTAAGGATTGTTTAAGCTATCCTGCAGTTTTTATGTTCTCATATGAAGTTTAAGATTGTTTTTTGAATTCTATGAAGAATTATGTTGGTTATTTATGATAATCAAATTTATTCTATAGATTGCTTTTTGGAAGGTGGGTCATTTTTATAATATTGATCCCACAAATCCATTAACATGGGGGCATCTTTCCATCTTTTGCTGTCTTTTTCAATTTCTTTCTTTGATGTCTTAAAGTTTTTATTATACAAATTTATTTCATTTGCTTTGTTACAGCAATTCTAAAACATTTATTTTAAAGTTTGGTAACTAGCAAAGGCTTTTTGAAAAATCATATGGAAACCTAATTTAGTAACTAGTAAATGATCAGTAGGAGGTATGAATCTCCCATGAAGAGGAAATAGAATATAATGTTGTGGAAAGCTAAAGAGAAAACTAAAATAGGAGGAATAATTTGAGGACGGATGAGAGAGAAAGGTAAAGGAGGAAATTGTAAAAGACTCAGATCAAGAGAGGCAGAGATATCAATATGAAGTCTACATCATCCTAGTTAGTTTTAACTATCACTTAGACACAGTCTAGACTCATCTGAAAAATGTTTCAGTTTTATTGTCTGGATCATAATGTCTGGTTGGAAAGTCAGTGGGTGTTGACTTGATTATTAAATGATGAAGGAAGACCCACCTCATTGTGCGCAGCATGATCCTTAGGCAGGCAATCTTGGCATGTATAAGACATTTAGCTAAGTATGAGACTGAATAATCCCTATACTAGGTTATGTTCCTTCCTGGTTCCTGTTTCCAGGTTCTTACCAGAAATTTTCTCCCTGACTTTCCTCAATGATGGAATGTGACCTGGAAGTGTAAGACAAATAAACCCTTTTCTCCAAGCTGCTTTTGGTCACTTTTTAAAATCACAGCAACAGAAAAGTAACAAGAATAGTCTACATTAAGACAAATGTTTAACTAGAGTTAATATTAATGACAAACCATATTAGCAATCAACTTTTGAGTTGGAAGTAGTCTAACTTTCAAACAAATTAGTATAAAGCAAGCCTGAAGACACCAAAGGAGATTGTTGTAGTATATCTGAGAACTAAAATTCTACAAATGTAGAAACAATTGAAAAAAATGAGAACTATTAGGGTCCAAGCATTCAACTGACCTGAGGCCAGATAGGTGTGAAACAAATATTGTTCTTAATAGAACACGTTTCTGTCTTAAACATCACCGTGTATGTTCACACCAAACAGAAAATAGGAAACACTAAAAGGAAGGTCATACACAAAATCCCTTTGTCAAAAATTTTCCACTTTATTTATGAAGAATCTGCTCTATTCTTGGAGAATAATTGTGCAGATTAATAGTAGAAATTAGTTTCCCAGGTTATGTCAAGATTGAGAACCTGATGTGCTATTCTTGATATTATCCAAAGGGACTATGCTAGTTCTTAGATTCTAGCCCTGGAAGAACTACATTCTTTTTTCTCTGAGGCAGAGTTTTTTTTTTTGTTTTTGTTTTTTTTTTTAAGAATTGAGCAAGGACCATAAAGTCAGAAGAGGAGACTA
Organism: Cricetomys ansorgei; assembly: GCA_026225945.1. Classification (NCBI taxonomy): domain Eukaryota; kingdom Metazoa; phylum Chordata; class Mammalia; order Rodentia; family Nesomyidae; genus Cricetomys; species Cricetomys ansorgei. The sequence continues at coordinate 9,126,734 of JAMJFZ010000107.1, forward strand.
AGCATACGTTATGTTGTAGTTGCTTTAGATTTCAGTTAGTTTACTCTACTAGTTCTCCTGCCTTGAACCATACACATTGGCATGAAAGGTCTTTTGTAAAGATATTCTGGACTCCCTGGTTACTCATCTCACGGTTTCTGAAGCATGCTGAAAGACTGCACTTACATTAATTTATGTAAATTTTGTTATACACAGTCTTTTGATACTTTGTCCCTTAACCTGCTCTTCTTCAATAATCTTTTCCATAAATCCATCTCAACTTTTGTTTACCAAGCCATTCTTACAACATAGCTTGTCATTAGCAGTAATGACCACACTGCCATGATCTCAAATTCAGGTGTGTGATAATTATTTTTTGCATTCAATTTTCTCACTGATAGAACCTAAATATTTAGTAACAATATCATCTAGATTATGTTGTGAAGTTTTGTAACATGTGGTTTCATTTTTTTCTGTTTTGAACTTTTAATTAAATATAGTTGCATCATACCCCCTCTGTTTCCTCTAACACCCCTACTTCCAAATTTTCTCACTTTCCACATTTTTCCACATCCCCCCTTACTCCCTTTCAAATTTGTGACTTCTTTTTCTTCATGTTGTTGTTAAAGACAGATACATATTATGTACATATAATACATAAATGTATAAATACAATCTGCTGATTCTGTTTAGCGTAGGGATCATCTTAACAGTTTAAGAAAGTTGATTACCTAGGTTATATAGCTGGCTGTGAGTGAATCAACTGTGCTTAAGAGTGAAAAAGAGGCTTTTCTGATGTGGAAGAAATTATGCATCAAGACTTCAGTGTCAGTACTTGAGCAAGAGCTTCTTTTCTGCTAGCCTGCATTATACTTTACATGTTTGAAGCTTTACATAAATAGCAATCATACAAGAGCACATGCAAACACATACATACACATATTCCTCCACACTCATTTGTGTCCACATGTAAACATGAGTTTAAAGGAGACTTAGATAGACATAAAATCAGATATCTACATCTATGGATTCAACTAATCACATAAAGAAAATTGTTATATCGGTAGTGAATATATACAGGTCTATTTTTCTTGTCTTATTACCTATATAACATAGTGTAAAAGTTATTTGCATATGATTTACATTGTATTGAGTATTGTTAATAGCATAATTTAAAGTAGTCAGAAAGATATGTGTAGTTTATGTGCAAATACAGCATCATTTTCTACAATGAACTTTAGTATCTTTGGGATTTAGTATCAGCAGGGAATTATGCAACTAATTCTTTAATACAAGTTAGTGATGAATGCATACACACACATACACATACACACACTAATTCACTACGACTCTCTTCTTCCCTGGATGCTTCCTCCATTTTGACAAGCTTTTCTTGTATTAGACAGTGTTATCTATGCTACTGGTTGAGAAAATTCATCAGTTGTTTCCCCTAGTTGGGCACCCTGTAGGTTATAATAATGACTCACTTGGCAATATATGCCAATGGATGCAATAATGGCATGAATGTAAGTAACACGCTGCCTACTGATGGAGTTTAAAACCCTCTGCAAAGAAGACTCATGTCTGTTACTATAATTTGGCCAAGAATTTATGGCCAACGAACTGATAGGCCCTAAGTGAGAATTTACTAATCTAGTTTGCTAAACTGACATATCAAACTGACTTCTAAATATGTATATTCTATATTTTTATATTAGTACAGGTTTTGACAGAGGCTAGGGAAAAGCACCATACACTGGTTTTCTCACTTCAGGTACATAACCAAAAGTCTCCTGTGACCTCAAAATATTTCTGTTCCATTTATATCAATATTCTTTATGACCATATCTTCTCTGTGTTTTCAAATATACACTATTCCATTTGTCTCCTTTTTTATGTAATGGATTTGTACATTGCTTTACAGAGTAACTGAAATAATAATCAGATAAATCTCATAGCTTAGTAATATATCTGTGATAATGGATTTAATCTAAAAAATTATGACATTGTTGGACAATAGTTGTTTATAACACCATACTTCTCTATGGACTGATCTTGGCCACAGTGACCAGCTCATTTGGATTTTGTGTATATGTCTGATACAGTTGGCAAATGTCTTTCAGGTGCTGACTCCCTGATAAGAGAGATTGTCTGTTCACTTCTTTCCCTCACATCCACCTTGGCTTTTTTTCTGAGAGATGCCACCAAAGCAGCTATTGCACAAGCATCACCAACTCAGCCTCTCCTGCTAGGGAATCTGTTCCAGAAGACATAATTACTGCCTCCCTATAAGAATATTCATTCATTGGACTATTGATTTTATCTTCTTACCACCAAATAACTGTTTATCTGCCTATGTGAAAAATTCCTCCTATCCCTACAGGAACAACCATTATCTTGCAGATTTAGGGACATATTTCCAGCCAGCTCTCCATTTTATTACATTTTTATTATTTTATCCCCATATTTCACCATTTTCAAGAACTTTGGAGCATTCTGATATTTTTCTGGTATTCAAACCTCTTTTACATAATCCATTCCTTCTACCCACTATAGATTTGTTATTGATTCCACTTTCTGTGCCTCTCAAAATGTGCTTACGCTGGTGACTGCAAATCCTCTTTCTCCCATCTTCCCCTGAGTTATGTAAGAGTGTTCTTGTGTCCGTTTCTCCACAATAGCTGGTCTGATCATGCTCACCAGAGGTCTCTAAGTTGCTGTCCCATCCCTTTGCAGCCTTTGATTAGGTTTTCATTCTATAAGATTGATATGCAGCCTTGGAATCTCCAATATTTTGCTTCTCTTTGACATTCAGTTCTTTTTTTTTTTTTTAAATCTGAACTCTTAAGCTATATATCAGCGTTCCTCCTACTGCTCTGATTAAGACACTTTTGTCATATTTTTGCTATTTGTCTTCTAGACCTCCTAATTTTGTCAGTTATGAGCAAGGCTTTATGTTGATTTTTCACTTCATTGCCTTTTCTAATGCAATATTTTCCTTTAATAACACTATGTTGATAAAGACCAAAATTTTATTTTCCCCCCTTGAATATCAAACACATCTTCTATCTCACTCTCATTCATCTATACTTCATGTCTACATAAGTAGCCCACCAATTATAAAAGGATAGATTAAGTGAGAAGAGAAAGCAAGTCTGACTGTAACCAGCTTTGTGCTCATTCATTTTGTGTGTCCATCATGGGATAGCTGTGATTCATCTTGCCTTCACTGTGCAATGGAAGCAGTTAGAACAGCCTGAATGTTGTTGCTGTTCTATTGGCAGATAGATCTATGCAGAGAAATGAGTGCTGCCTGTCCAGTCTTTTGCTGGATAGATGCAAAGTTTCTGCTTGCATCTCATCCATTAAAGCATGCCATGCATTATAGACTACTGTTGGGTCCCTCAGTTAGTCTCAATTGTAAGAAAACCCAAAAGTGTTACTATCCTAAATATTTCTCCAAATTCACATTTTGTGTATCATTGATATGTATTTAAAAAAAAGGAAAGAAAATCTTAACAGGCACGCAATTTCAGCATTACTTTCCAGACTTTTATCTAATCATATATAATAACATTTGAGTTACAGTTTTTGCGGAGCAATCCACAATAGTGAGATTATTTTGTTAAAAATGATAGCATATGAGAAAAACGCTGTTCTTTATTATAACTAAAAAACTAATTAAGTGGTGAGATATACACTGAATAAGTTTTACATATTAGTAATGTATTTTTATGAATCCTAAAAAAAACAAAAACTTTCTTTTAATAATAAAATGATAAAATACAGCATAAAAATTCTTCGTGGAGCTATATAAAATAAGATTCCACTAAACTCAGATATATTAATTTCTACTTAATATGAGCATGATCTGAGAGTTTTTTGCTTGTTTTTAAGGAAAAGGAAGAGGACATATATAAAAATCAAAATCTTTCCAAAATAATTTGGCATAAGATTCAAGAATTAATGTATATAATTCATTAAATATAATGAATATAATTCATTTAAAAAATAAAATGCCAAATTCTACTACTAAGAATAATGATACCACATTGAATAATTGATACCAAATCTTATGATAGATTGTCAAATCAGAATAGGCAGATGCAATATATCCATATTATATAATAATAAAGTTGTAAAAATGAAAACATGGTATGTATCAAAAATATCAACTGTTTGGAAGCTTTTTGGGTTAAAAATCTTATATTTTAATTTCAACATTTTTCTTCCTCAGAATGAAATCATTTTGAATACAGCTGTGATTCTTTTATTAAAACTAAAATTTATTTGTGGGTTAGGTAATTTGCATGGGTTTTTAAAACTATAATCTCTTCTGTTTTTAATTTCAACTTTTGACCATGCACCACTTTAACTGAGGTACCTGTACAATGATATATTCTAGGTCATCCATAAAGCAAAGAATGAAAGTGACTGTTTCAGAACTTCTACAGTAGGACTATCATTTTATTGTGAGAGGCTATCTAGAGGGGTAGTTGGGTGGAATTTTATATGACTAAAAATCTTTTGTTCATAATAAACAAAACAGCAGAATAAAGCAATGACGATGGAAGGGGGAGGTGGACTGGTTGTTTTCTCCCCAAGGAAATTCTAGGTGCCATCACCAACCACTTCATTTACATCTGATGTTGGATTTTATTGACAACCCAACATGACCCTTCGTTTGTCTGAATCATGTCTCTCTGCCGCCCTCACCTGGGTAAATGCAGATTCTTTTTCTGTAACTGTTGAAATGTATTCAAATGGAAAAATAAAACAAAGGCTTTGTATTGTGTTGTTTAGGAACCAATCAGGATTTGCATACCTTGTCTTCAAAAATAACTTTGAAGGGTAGTTTTTTCAAATGACTCCCGAGAGCAATATTTACAAGTGAATGAACATGACAAAGTGAAAGCAGGCAAAGAATTTGTGCTTTTGTCCCATAAAAGATGACATTGGAATTATCATAGCCACATTGGTGGTCAAAAGAAACTTCAGCTTCTTTTGGGGCTTCTCGTGTGAAATTGCAGAGAACTGAAGAGAGAGAGACATCCGTTGTGCATTCTCATTTTCGAATTGTGTTTCCCGAGACATTACTGTCATGGCATGTTGAAAAATACCCTGACATCACATTTCTGCTGACATTTTTACAGAAATTTCATTTTGCATAAATTTAATACCAACGATGTCTCATCACAGAAACATTCAGGAAGGCACCTGTCCTTGTCATGTTTCTCTTTGGTATTGGTTAATGTGCATTATATTGCATCAAAAAAACTTTAGAGAATTTTTTATTTCATTTGTATCTTTGTGGCAACTGGGCTGAAACTGTCTTGTGGTTTGTGTTTAAAGGGATGCTTCAAATGTTCAGTATTACTAGCAACACTGTGGAAAAAACTTACTCTTTTGAGAAAGAAAAGCCAGAGAGATTAAAGTGCAGAATTTTAATCTAAATATCTCATAGCTCTCAGTATCTCAGGATTCTCTGAAGAAAGAGAAGACATACTGTACATCATGCTAGAATGGTAGTTTTGCTCAGTTTTTTATAGCTTCAAAAATTATCTCTTTTGCTCATAAACCTAAATAAGGGGTCTTGTCTCAAATCTCTTCATTATTCCCAATTAAATACTTTACTAAAGGTTGTGAGGGTTTCAACTATTCTCATTTTTAGGAGTTTATTTGCCATACTATTTTAGAGTGGATTTAGTTTCCAGGCTTTAGCTTTAATAGGATCACACTGATTTCATCAAAATATTTTGTGCAGGATAGAAATAATCTTGAGCTTATGCAAAGCAATATAGTACAATATTTTCTTTTCATAATTCACCTCAGTTGCATGAAAGCAACATTCCACAGATACAGAGAATTAGAAAAATAACAAAGTGTAGATGCCAGAGGGAGGAATCCAAAGAGCTCCATAGGAGAAATGTGGCCTTGGCAGCAAACTGAGGTAGAAGGCAGAACAGAAATTATTCCAGTTATGTGAGTATAGGAGGGACCAAGGTCAAGGATGAACAGTTAGGGAATATCTTCTGGTTAAAAAAGGAAGAGGAAGCCAATCATAGGTAAGCCTTTCTGATCTCAGAAGAGACTAGATAATGAAGCTGCTGTGTTCAGCAGTAGAGTTGGTACATCAAGAGCTGAGAGTGGAGGACAGAGAGATCTAAAATCATTAGGAATCATCCAACGTGGGTTAAAAGTAAGGACATGGCCTGAGAAGTAGTAAAAACTTCAAGGTAAAGAGGAGCAAAAGTCCAGGTTAGCCTTTTAGTGCAGGCTGTGGATCAGCTCTGTCAACTAAAGGGCCAAGTGAAATATGCTTGAGGTTTTTATCTCAAGTAATTACTGCACTTATTTTCCTGAATATAATATAGTCAGAGCTGCCTATAAATGACGTATTTTATTAACTTTTGGAAGCCATAGCATGCTGATATATGAATTAGTCATATGTTTTTTATTCTACTTTATTTTCTGTCTCTTTTCCTCACCTCAACTTGCTTCTCCCATCCTTTTATCTTCTCCTTTTGCATCCACTCTCATCCTATTTCCTTGCTTTCTTTTCTTTGTGTTTATATGTCACCCCTTCCCTTCTTCCCCTTTCAACAATCATATCAACGCATACATGCCCATCCTGGTCAAGGCATTATCTTACTTAGTAGATTGGTAATCTTTTCCAGTCCAGTCAACAATGTATTTGTCATAAAATCATCATATTGAATTTTGTAGAAAAAAATAACTATAATGTTATTTCTATAAATGTATTATTAAATAGTTTTGTTATCTATTGAAATATTTTAATAATTTACCTTCAATTTGTTGTACAAATTACAATTCCTATTCTCCTATATTCATTTTATTTTAATGAAACAAATATTTTAACATCATCCAAATTTAATGACAGTGTTTCAAAAAAACCTCTTAACAGTCCTATTGATGACACAGTTCAGCAAACTGGGTATAGTAATTAGCATGAGGAAGATTTATGTTGTTGGCATTAGTACAAAATATATCCATTTCAAAGGAAGATATTTTATATCTTAATATCAAAAGAAGTGGAACATTTACTTATCATGGGGTTATTTGAAAAGTTGTTGCTTGTTGCTTAATATATCAACTTTTGTACAATAAGGCAAATCTGTTGACAATATATCATTGATTCAGCAAACTACATTCTTTATTTTGTTGTCACAAAAGTTTGAAAAACTTAATTTATTCACATTATTGTTATCTACTCCTTTGTTATTTTTCATTGCATCAAAAGTTGACTTGGTCATCAGAAACATAGAAAAGTTAGAAGTATGTCAAAGATGCAGTATCATAAAAAATTAACCACCAGGTAAAACGCAATTCAGAACACTCTTCCTTTGATATAACAATTCACAGATTCCTTTCATGCAAAAATAGATTCTCTATATACAAAATATTTTCTCCTCCAAAATTTCCCCTTAAATTATCAACTATCATCTAAGTCAGAGCAAGTTGCCTAACTCAGAAGATTCTCACTGAGACGCAGTATTTAAGTACATAATTCCTCACATTTGAGAACTTTGACCTCATGAGACAAAATATCTATCTCCCAAATATTTGGAATAAAACACAGAGGCAAGAGCACATACAGATAATTTGATTTAGGAGCAGAAAGAATAGGCTGTTCTCAGGAGTCGCTGGCTCATATTAGTTTTGAAATTCACCCTGATCATGTACCACTCCTCCTTTAGGGGCTATCCATGGTTTTTATCCTACTTCTGGACACTCAACTTTTGAAACTTTTATTATAAGTGTCATTTCAGCTAATAATTTTTCAGCTTCCATTATTTTTACAGAACCTTGGTATCTAATGTGCACCATAATAGAGAAACTTTTGCCATTTTCATGGCCCTGTAACGATACTTTTCTAAATAAGATTCTATCAGAAAATTGCATTTTTTTCTAAATTATAGTCATGTTTATTTTATTTGGCAAGACACATCCTTTTACATTTTTTCAAGATACACACTTCTATTGATGGCTGAACGTAAGGCATATGGATAGAAGCCTTCAAATTTCTAGCAGCTTTTTACTCTACCAGAAGAAATCACCAAATTTAGAAATTTGAGTATATCTCTGTATCCAATAAAAACTATTTATTCTTTATATTTTAAAAACAGCACTTTATTATAACAGAATCACACTTATTTATTTGTGTGTGTATAGAATATTTATCTTTATATTGTGTGTATGCATACTTTGCCAGCATGTATTTATTGTACCATGTGCTTGCAATAAGAACATGGCTATATGAGAATGTTAGAATGCCTGGACTTGGAATTACAAATAGTTATGAGTCATCACATGGGTGCTGGGAAAAGAAATGTAGTCCTTTACAAGTAGAGCACTTCCTTTAATACCTGAGCCATCTTTTACCACATATACTTATTGAGATACAATTTGTAAGTGCATAACTCCTTCCATTTGAAAAGCGTAGACTCCACAGACAAAATATTTACCTTGCAAATGTTTGAAATAAAACAGAGAGACAAGAATATATACAGATTCTTACATTTAGAAACAGAAATAATGGGATGTTAACAGAAGTCACAGGCTCACAATAGTTCTTAAATGCAGTCCTATAATGAAAGTACTGTTATACATTTATGTCATTTATATAATTGGTTTTATATAAAAAGGGACCTTAGTGTTCCCACAGAATTCACACTTCCAATGATGTCTAAAATATTACAATATGATCAAGGTACAATTTAAATGTTCTCAACCTAGACTTAGAAAAGACTTCAGTATCCAGTTGATCTATTCCCAAAATTTCTCTTTGAACACTGTATTATTCATTTACATTACCTAACATGCAATCAAATCACTCAAGAGAAGATCTGACAAAACTATATGTAATAAGTGACAAATATATATCTGTGATGTATCCATATTAGCAGGTCTTCAAAATAATTATAACTTTATTCCAAAGTTTTGAGTGACATAAATAAAAATTTCTGGAAATTTTTTATTAAAAAGGACAAACAAGCAAGCAAAAAAATTGCCAGAATAGAATGTCATTAAGTGCTGTTTTTTCTAAGATTAGGTGGTAGTTCCAAATAGGTAAATAAATATATATAAGTTGAAAAATAAAAAAGTATATATTATGTTGAACATTTAAAATTAAAAGTGCCCTTGCATTTCTACAAAACATGGGGAATGTTTGAATGGATTTATAGTATTCTATGATATTTTGCCATTTGAACAGTCATAAAATTATGATTACATGGGCTAGAGAGGGGATCAGTGCTTAAGAACACTTGCTCTACAAGCATGAGAACTGGAAATTTGGATCCTAGTACCTAAATAACAGGCCAATCACACTTGCCCCATACCTGTCCTAGCTCAGTGTGGGGAAAGGACATAGAAATCTCTGGGGATTGCTGGTTTCTAGACTGCAAAAGTCAGGAACCCCACATTTAGGGAAAGACTCTGATTCAAAGGACCAAAGAGAGTGATAGAAAAGGACACTCAACATTTTCTTTTGTCCCCTGTGTTAGTAGAGGTGTGTACTCTCACAAGCACAACTGTACATGTACTCATACAAACACATGCACACATATACAAATGCATATATTTAAAAGTATACTACCAGAATTTGTAGTTAAAGTATATGGGAGATAAAAATAGAAAACATTTAGTGAGTTCTACATAAATTAAAATTAAAGTATCTTAATGAACCGTTAAAATAAAAACTTTAGGAAGTAATTTTTTATTTTTTTCAAATCCCCAATTCATTCATCAGTAAGTAAAATAATAGAGTACAGATAAAGTATCAGTGGTGTGATTCAGTGGCAGAGCACCAGGCCTTGGATTTGACTCCTGTACTGAAAAACAAACACTCATGCAAAACAAGCAAACAAACAAACAAACAACAACAAAAACCAAAGAGAGCTTAGTATTAATTATTGTACTCTGTTTATTTGCATATTTGTATGTGTATAAATTTAGAAGGAAATATTTAATGACCCCCAGTACCCAATAGTAGATCATAAAAGTCTGTAAAGACGCAGAGGACGTGAAACATAATAAACTGCTACACGCAGAACAACTAAACTTAACAAGTAAAAGGTGCATACTTTGTACGTGCTATGAAACAATAATGAATGTGGCCTGTGGTGGGTGAAGCTTAGGCCCATAACACTTTGAAGTACTGATAAATATAAAACAGTGGAGTCAGTCTTTTGTCCATAATAAAATTAATATAGAAATTCAAAGTAAAAATAAGGCAAAAATACTCATTTATTTGGAGATTAATAAATATGCCTCTAAAATTTTCAGTCAAAAATTCCCAATTGAAAAAAAAATGCCCTGACTTTGAGAGGGAGTAAGATGGTACATGGCAGGGTTTAGTGGGAGGAAGGGAAATGGTAGAAATGATTTAATTATAATTTAAAATGAAATATTATCAAAAGACATTCTAAATATGAATAATTTCATTGAAATGGACATTAATCAGAAATGTGACTCAGAAACAAAGAAAAATATGAAAGTCAATTACAAGGAACCATGTTAATGAATTAGAAACAACTTTCAAACGAGGTTTGTTAAGATAAAAAAGGAAATAAAAATGATAACTATTAGTGGAATGGAAAGCAAGTGTATAATAGAAAATGCTTGGGTGATGTCAGTAAAGAGGCTGACTAAAGATGGCTGGCAATGTTTCCATCCACAACAAAGGACCAACTCAAGAAACAAATAACAGCCATTTAACTGGATTGTGAGGCAGAATGCCAGAAAGTAGTGGGGATTTGGCAAACACATTGAGAGGCATGTGGGAAAACAGACCTTATGAAGATCTGAAGTAAACAAACCAAAACATTAAATTTTCCTTCCTCATATTAACTTTGAAACTAGGACATCTTTCAATAAAGAAAGTATAGGATGAAGGTCACAGCAATCCTCACTCATGATGCTATCAGTGAAAAATGCATTATGGAAGCCATTATTTCTTCTGAATCAACTATGAATATTATTCTTAGTGGCAGTTTTCGTGGTGAAAACTATTACATGAAATTTTATAGTCTCAGCAAAGAAAGCAAAGTTAATTGTATTTAGGAAAAGCTTAGGTAGAGTCACCACATAGGAGAGCTGTAGGAAAACATGACTATGTATAGGAGTTAGAAGTTGTCCTCATTGTGTTCTTTGTCTTATGTTTGCTATAGGGTAGGTTTGTCAATACAGTTGATACAGACAAATAATTCCATTTTACAGTTGAAAGTATAAGGACAAACAGATAAGATGATAGCAACTTGCTAATATATTTTTTTCCACTGATCTCTAATATTCAATCTCTAGAAATTTGTGTTCTAAGCAAACCAGGTCAAGTACTCAGCAGGATCTTTCTCATAACAGAGAAAGCCAAAGTGTTTGCTTCTAGTGAAGAATCTGTTGCTCGAGAATCTTGTGCTTAGTTTGGGGAGCCATAAGTTTATGTTCTGCAGAAATTCTGATTATTCAACTCCATGTCTTCTCTGTCCAAAATTCACCTTACAGTACAGCGTCATTGTGAGACTTGACCTACCTTCTGTCCCATAGGAAGATTTGTCTGACCCTGCCCCATGAACTAGTTAGGTGGCCCCATCCACCATCCCACTGCCCTGGAGGCACCTAAACAGCTGTCTCTTTTGTAGCTCAACTGGAAAAGCTCCTTAGGAAATGTTGTGAAAATCTTAATACCTTCCCAATGATCCAGGAACAGCCATGTATCCTCACAAACCACCTCTGCTTCAGAGGCAGGAATCCTCTGAATAGGGAGGCTTAAAGAGTTCAAAACAGCATCCTCAAAGGACAGTTGGGAAGTGTTTTGTTAATAGTTTAGTATACAGTAGCCTCAGAGATTCCTCTGCCACCAAGAAGCATCTGAACAACCTACTTTGAATGTCTTGATTTAAAAGTTCAATAGAATCCTATGGGAAACTCCATTGCTTTTCCATCCAGTAAGTACCCCAAGAGCCTGCTCTTGAAAACATGTTCTACTATGTCCTGAGAAGCAAATAGGTAGTACCACTTACACATTAGCCCCAGAAATATTACAATTATGCAAAAAACAACTTGTCTACAGTGATTTATCAGTTCCACCAATGTAGATTTTGAGCACTAAGACTAATTTCATCCATTTCCAGGTATAAAATATCATGATCCATTCTTTTATTCGTAATATTATTTCCACTCTGGATTAATACTCAGTAACTAATCGCCTTACCTTGACATCCATGTCTCTATATGATCTGCAAAAACTGTTAGGTATCTTCCACCCAGAGCCAGGCATGTTGTGGTGAGATGCTTGTGAATCAGATTTTCTTGAGGGAACTGAATGCCCTAGATGACTCAGACATCTTTTCTGTTGACAGTATCAGCATTAATAATAGCTGGAGAAGCCAAATTAAGTACTAAAAGTATTTTCTTGGAGCAATAAACTATACAATATATCCAACTGGTATCCTAAGCCAAGCTTCCAGAGGGAAGCATCATTAATATAAGACATAATAACCACTGAAGAAAGGATACCTCTAAAACAACACAGCTCTGTAGCAACAGAAAGAAGGAAAAGAAATAATTAAAATATCTCAAAAATAATTCCAAAGAATGTTTGAAAATGGAAAAGATACAAACAGAATTCAGGGAATTTCAAAAGAAAGTATATTATATATATATATGAAAAACTTACCAAAGAAACAGAAGTCATAAAAGATATGAAGCAAAATCAATATTGGAACCAAATAAATTAAATAAATGAAATAAAACTTCTTTGGGATCCTCAAGAATGAGAATTTTTAGCTTCATGAAAGTATTTATAATAATATACATAGACCAAACAAAGGAAAAAATAATGAAAAAATTCAGTTATTAAAATGGTTAAGATTCTATACAAAAATATGTACACATATAATTTTTAAAATATTTGTTGATTTCCAAGAGAATTCAGATGAGACCAGGTATGAAGTAGAAACACCAGTTCAAACCCTGAACAAGAATAACAGCAACATGAAGGGAACATGAGATTTTGAAAAACACATGGAGAAATATTGAATTAAATAAAAAAGAACTGTGGAAAATATCATAAATGAATTAGATGAAATAGAAGAATGAATATTCAGGATGTAAGACAGGGGAAAAGCTATCATATATCTAGATATCAGTAATATTAAATACTAATCAACCATAACCACAAATTTCACAAACTGTATGGACCTTATGCAGAGGGCAACCCTAACAACCCAAGTGGTAGATAAAGGACATAAGAAAACTTCTAAAAGCACTGAAAAATAACTCAATAAAATTGGATAGAAATATGAATATCCAAGTGCATGAAGCATTTAAATGCAAAAACTTATAACCAGTAAAGAAAGATTCTCTGCACAGCACAGTGTAGTTTATATTCCAATACTCAAGAAGAAAGGAATAACATTAAAAGCTGTAAGAGAAAAATGTGAAAACACAAGAGCAAACTCACCAGAGCATCTGGCCTCTCAGCAGATGGCCTCTCACTTTCAAACAATAGAATGATATATTTCAACACCTGAGAAAAAAAGTCACTGTCAACAATGGTTATGATATCTAGCAAAATGATCTTCTAAAATTAGTGGAGAAATGAATGTATAATTTAAAAAGCACAAGCTAAATCAAGTCATGTACTCCAGCATTGCAGGAGATACTTAAAGGATATGACACACAGAGATGAAACAAAGGCAATAACCCACAGAAAATCTCAGAAAAGAATACTTTCCATGAGGGATATATGAATACATAAGAAGAATAAGAATAAAAGAGTTACATGTCTCACTCAGCAAATCTGTTGCATTACTTTTTTTCTGGGGAGATGAGACAAGATGTTTGATCAATCACTCCTGTTATGGGGTAATAACTCATCAAATCTGCTGCACTACAACTTCCTCTACTGCTTGAGACTATTCCAGTAGAATCCCCTTTTCCATAGCAACTGCTTGTTGTTAATTAAGCTGGGTATAAAGAGAGTCTTATTTCGTCTTTGTTTTGTGAGTCTCTTGAGCCTTGTGACTTCATAAAACTCACAGTAGTGGTCATAGAAGGTCAGATAGATCTTAATACAATCATAGGGAGTAATGGTTGAAATTATCCTAGTCTCACATCTAGATTGAGCATTCACAATAAAAGTAATAAAAAAAATCTTCAGTTAAACTACACCATAAATCAAGTTACTGATATATGGACCATTCTAACAATTCTCATAAGCACATGTAATTTTCTCTGAAAAAAACCATATTATATGCCACAAACCAAGTTTTACCAGATAAAAATAAGAGAAAGCATTCCTTGTATGCTATCAGTTACTGTAGACATCCATCATTTTTTTCAAGGAACAAAACTAAAACTCCCATATGACACAGCTATATCATTCTTCAGTAAATACTTCAGCATATACTTGAAATTCACTAAATCAGTACACCTCTGCAATGATTACACATGTGTGTTCAATGCTGCACCATTCACAAGCACTATTACATGAGAGTAATATAGATGTGCTTCATCAGAAAAATGGATAAAAATATAGTATATTTATAGCATAAAATTTATGTAGCCGTAAAGAAAAACAAAATGGCATGGTAGGATAGTTTACATAACTGGAAGTCATTTTTAAATGAAGCAAACAAGACTCAAAATGACAATTATTTTATAGACAATAAATTGTGTGTGTGTGTGTGTGTGTGTGTGTGTGTGTGTGTATTTAGTTCATGAAACTATAAATGTGATTATGGGAGGTGATGAGCCATTAAGAAAACTTGAAACAACAAAGGAATAAGGGGATATGTGTGTCATGAAAACAAAAGGGAGGGCTACTTGTTGTTAGGAAAGGAATGAGTTTGGTGGTAGGCAGGAATCACAGGGGAGGGGAATGAAGGAAGAAGAATGAAGAAGAATTTAGTTACACAGACACATCATATAATCCAGAACTTCTATGATGATGTAAAAATTCAAAAGCTAAAAAGTAAAATAAATGACAAATGTTTGTTGGAGCAGAAATAACCAGTACAGTTCTTGAAAAATAAAAATATGCATGTTATTGATTTTAAAAAAAAGGTTATTCTGATGAGAAGAAAGACCTGGACAACTTTAGTTGTGTGAGCCATGAACAAAAGGAGATAAATTCTAAATAAAAAATATTGGAGATGAAACACAGGAAAAACATCTGACACCACAGAAAAGGTGAGCAGAGGTATTGTGAAAACCTAGGAAGCAACACACTGAAAATCTATAAGAAACAGACAAATTTCTTGACACAGATAATCTAATAAAATCAAACTTTGAAGACATGGAGAACTTAAAGAGTCCAGCAATGAGTAATAAGATTAAATCAATACCTGAAAAATATTATCACAACAAATAAGAGTGGTACTATGCGATTTCATCACTGAATTTTAGGAAGCCTTTAAAGAAATAATTACAGTTATTCTCAAAATTTTCCAAATAAATGAAGTCCAAATAATTGAATTGAGTCATTCTATACTAGTCTATTCAGTCAGCACTATACTAATACCCACTCCAAACAAAGCCATACAAAAGGGGATAGCAAGTATGTGTAAGGATGCAGCCAGAAGATCACATTTAGACAACATTGCTAAGAGTGCGTAGGTGTAACCATATGGAAAACTGCATGGAAGTCCTTCAGCAAATCAAAACAAGTACAACAGCCACGTAGTCTAACATATATACCACTGGATACAGATACAAAGAAAATGAGATAATTTTATCAAAGTAATATCTATAGCATTGTTTATAACAGACAAGATATAAAATCAACTGAGATGTCCATTGGTAGGTAACCAGATACAATTTGTAGTGCATTAGTCTGGGGAGATGGTTTGGTTAATAGAGTGCTAGCCACACAAGCATGAGGATATGAGCTAAATTGTGCATAAAAAATATACGTGATGAAACATGCATCCACACACATATGTACACACACACATATACATACATGTTTAATGTAGATGCAGTATGGAAATATGTATATATATATATATATATATATATATATATATATGATTTTGGATGCTTCTATAAAAATAGTTTGCAGCTATCTAATAAATACTCCAGTTTTCCTCACACAATTATTATACTTTTTTTTTCAGGTGCTGAAGTGTCAGGTTTTATACCATGTATAGTTATCATGGAAAAATTAGTACTAAAATATATTGGAAGAATATAATTTAACAAATGCATAAATATATTATTTGAAACATTACTCTTGCAATTCTAAATGTGTTGGGAGACTAGAAAGCCACAGTGGTAAATGAAGTGGCTCCATGGTAGAGCACTCAGCTAGCATGAGCTTTGTCACAAGTTCTATCAGAAGCCCTACAGATACAAAACTAAAACATAAGGAAGAGTCAAAATAAAGTTATCAGCAGTCAAAATAAAGGATGGAATCACATCATTAAAGCCTGATGACATTCTTTTTGTTCGTTTATTCTTATTGTATTTTTTTTCCAATTCCAATTAATTTTTGACTATAAGTAGAAGTTTTAAATCAAGGCCCAGGTTTTTGATCCTTTCATTAAACAATGGGGATTATTGTACTTTTCCTTAAAGTTAGTTGAGCTTGTGAATATTTTGTCCTAGAGATGAGAGCAGGAGTGATGCCCCTTTAACTGAAAATGAAACTCTGAAAAGTTTTTCTGAAAAGGCAGCTTTCCATTGATGGCTAGGAAGAGTTGCTGTTGAAATCATCACCTATCAATTTGTAAGTAGTTCAAGGATCAAGTCTGTTTTTGTAAAGAATCCAAATCTTCATGAGAACCTCCATTTGGTTACTCTGTTAATCTGTCAATCAGGCTATGCCATGATTTAAAGCCACCCACAGATTGGGATCTGGTTGGTTTCAGTTCTCAGCTATCCAGTCTATCCAGATGAGAATTACAGAGAGGCCAAAAGCTGCATTCCTTATGTCCCATTTTCATTTAGGAGCTTAAAAAATAGGTCATTGCACATCCTCTGAATGTTTGTTCATCTGTGATGGAATATTAGAAAAATAGCACACCCAGGATCAGAGAATGGCTACTTATTTTCCAGAGTATTTAATAGTCTTGGATCTTTTCTCTGATTGGAAAATTGGTTACATGTTAAAAAGAGATATTTGATCAATCTGACCAGTTAAAAACTACTCCCCCCTCTGGAAATGGGTATTTCAGGCACATGATAGGTATGCCTGAATTTCCCAGAACTCTAGAGGGAGAGGCAGGATGACTGCATGAATGAGACTCAATTGAACTTCTGCCTTAGTTACATTTCTATTGCTGTGAAAAGACACAATGACCAAGGCAATTTTAAAACAAAACAAAACAAAACAACAACAGCAATAAACCCATCTAATTGGAAGTTTGCTATCAGTTTTAGTGAGAGTATCCATGACTATCATGGCCAAGAACATAGCAGCAGGCAGCATATAGGCAGGCATGGTACTGAAGCAGTGCTGAAAGTTTACATCCGCAAGCAGGAGGCAGAAAAAAGTGACTGAAATGTGCTAGTCTTTTGAAAAATCAAATTCCACCTCCAGTAACATACCTTCTCCAAAAAAAGTCACACCTCCTAATCCTTCCACCAAGTAAGGGCCAATATTCAAATATCTGAGCCTGTCGGGGGCATTCTCATTCAAGCTATCACAGCTACAGAGAAAGTCCTTGTGTGAAAAATAAGGTACACCATACATTTAGGAAAATGGAGACACTTATTTACTGTGGCTTATAGAATGTTCTGGCTTTTTCTTACAACTACAAAATATAAGTATTTATTTTACTTCAAGTCACTTTCTTATGCTCTTACAAAATGATTGCCTTTTATTAACATACTATAGTTGTGATCTTCCATGCATGTGTGAGATCATGTGACTATTGACTTTCTTTTAAGCTTTCAGTTTCTTGAGGGCAAGAACAAGATCTCATTTTGATTGTCATTTCAGCCCAAGTACCCAGCCTAAAAGTCTGTGGCCAGAAAAAACTTCTTTGGTGTTGATGTTCTGACCACGGAAACTCAGAAAAAAAATATGTTTTAATATAAAAATGCCCTGATTATGTTCAAAGAAGGAAGTTTTGAAAGACTAGAGATGGAAGTGAAAATGATAAGTAAATATTTAAAAGACTTTCCAAGTGTGTGCTTATTTGTGTTTTCACAAAATAAATCCCCTTCTTTCATATAAGAAATTAGATAATGAGATCCTGCAGAAACATATATGAGAGAGATTAGAGGAGGGTCAGATAGATTAATGAGTAAGAAAATATACTTCCAAGACCCATAAACAAAAAGTAGTGGCAAACAGAGTGGGGTTGCATCACAGTACATTTAATTGTCAGAGAAAAGAGATTTTGACAGCTGTTTTAAACTAACAGGAATCCAAAACAAGAATAATTTTGATACTGTCATTTCTGTGTCTATCACAATTACAACCACATAAAAAGAAGCATGTAAAGCATAATAAAATACTTAAACTTGTCAAATGGAATGAAGCAGAGATGTCAATCAAAACACCAATTACAGCTTGTGGTTATTTCCCTTTACATATTTTTAAGGAAAAACTATAGGATCTATAGGAAAGAAAATATTATTTAATTAAACTTGGTTTGCATATTTAAATGTAAAATTAAATCTTATTTGGATATAAGCCAATGGGAATTGTGAATAAGAGGCAGTTTGTGGTTAAAGAATATCTCTTGATAACAGGCTA
Organism: Cricetomys ansorgei; assembly: GCA_026225945.1. Classification (NCBI taxonomy): domain Eukaryota; kingdom Metazoa; phylum Chordata; class Mammalia; order Rodentia; family Nesomyidae; genus Cricetomys; species Cricetomys ansorgei. The sequence continues at coordinate 9,145,440 of JAMJFZ010000107.1, forward strand.
GTAAAAACAGAAGTGCAATTAACATTTCTTAAATATTAGGAGTGCCAGAGAGGTATATTCATAAGACTACATTTTAAAACAAATTTAATATTTATTTAAGGAAACCTAATTTGAAACAAGTATGACTTCGAAGTAGGGAAACGATGAGATTAATTAGATACATTTTACTATATTGAAGAGTTTAGTATTTTTTAAATAAAATATTCAAATGTCAAATAGTATATCGAGCAGTTAAATTTCCAGTAGCATTAGTCAAGATAGTGTAATTTACTAGCTATTAGTCTTCTATAAGATTCTTGACAAATACATAGAGGTGTGTCTGGGGCAATGATCATTTACAAGGGTAGGATCTTCTCATCTTCTGAGATGTGCAATGTAGATGGGTAATGCCATTGTTTATACAATATAAGACAAGTTCCAAGAAAACCTTGTTAAATTCATCAGACAAAAAAATGCGTCAGAGAAACAATGCCATTAAAAAAATAAAACAACTACAATCTAGCAGAAGAGAGTACTTTGTAAAAAAATCTATCCTTATATTAACTAATTAGCTAATACTCTGCTGAGTAAATAAGAAAATAAAGTTAATGTATCAATTGATTCTTTTTCCTTCTTATTGGAACATAATGTTGATTCTTCTATGGAAAGAGGTATAATTATACAGGGAGATATATCCTGACTGGGTAATATTTAAGAACCCTGGAAACAATCTTGACCCTGGGCAAAGGCAGGAGATACTTGAATTAAGAATTAAGTTTGCTGTAGTTATAGAAGGAACCTCCTACAAGGGTTTTAAATAAGAAAACTGGCATCAGACATATAGGAGTGAAGATGAGATATGGAGTAATACTTAGGTTGACACCATTCATTTTCTTCTTCCTCTACCATTCTTCAAGCCATGCTGTGGGAAATCAATAGGAAGCTAGAGATCAGAGATCAGAAATTTTGTTTTTTATTGTTTGTTTGTTAATTTGATACAAAAGAGACTTATTTGGGAAGATGAACCAGATGAACCTCAGTTGAGAAAATGTCTCTATCTAATTGCCTGTAGGCAAGTTTTTATAACATTTTCTTGATTAGTAATTGATATTGGTAGAGCAGGAGTGTATAAGAAAGCAGGTTGAGCAATCCATGGAGTGAAAACAGCTAAACAGCACTTCTCCACAGCTTCCTGTTCAGTTCCTCCTTTCGGGTTCCTGCCATGAGTTCCTGGCCTGACTTCCCTCAGTGATGGAGTGCAACCTGAGAGTTGTTAGATGAAATATACTCTTTCCTTCCCAAGTTGATTTTGGTCATGATTTTGGTATTTTATAACAGCAATAGAAGTGACTAAATAACTAAAACAGAGACATTCCATAGAAAGCCATTTTCAAGGATGAGAAAAGGAGCAGAGAAACCTAGAAAATTCATTTGGGAGTCTAAAAGGGATTGGCCAAGTAGCAACAGCAATAATAAATTGCCCTTACTTTACATTTCCCATACAGTGTGAGCTTTTCAAGGTCATTTAATGTATTATTTGATCTTTAATAAAAATGCTTATTATCCCTAACTTACAAGTCCAAGCAATCTCATAAAGTGGGTCATTGAATACTTTTATTGCATTTATAGGAAAAATGAAAAAAATTATGGGACAGTAGTATGAAGTTGAAATAAAAAAAATGAAAGTTATAGCTTTTTATTGACAAATTCAAACAGCAGGTTGGAGACTAGATTTACTTTGTATAGAGAGGAAAATAGTATACACTACAAATTGCTTCTCTATCTACCACCAAAGTGCTCTAACATGTCAATAATTTAAAAATAAACAAAATATCACAACGGTCCATATAGAGTCAAAGCACAAGTAAAAGCAGTAGGCCATTGCTCTAAATTTCAGTAACTGGTAACATCATCAGTACAACGTAGAATTTTTTCCGAGCTTTTTTCATTGGTATCTGTAGCCTCAGGAAAGGCTGGCCTTTGGTACTTTCCTTTGAACCCAAGAATCCATTTTTCCCCCTGTATTTTCTTTATCTTATTTGTCTTTAGTTTGAGGTCCTAGGGTAATGAACTCTAGCAAACTGTAATGGTAACCTGAAGTAAGACTTTTTCAAATGTGATTTGGGAGGTGAGAAACTAAGAAAAATGCAGCAAAATTTAGTAGAAAGTGTACCCAACTACATGGCAGATGACCCAGACCCTGGACATGAGCAATAATGAGCTGTGGGATTTAAGACTAATCTTTTACTCTCACAGTGTCACAAAGAACTTTACCTCCTGGCTATTGCCATCCTTAGAATAGCTTGTGTTCCTAAAGTTCATTTGTCTGTACTTTTAAAAGCACAAAGCCCATTTTCCCTTAGCCACAGTGTTTTTTTTTCGCAAGAACAGCCCACAGCATCTTATTTTGCTTCTTCTTGCAGCTACCTGATTGCACCTTCTGAATTTATGAAAGGTCCTTTATCCTGCCTCGTCTGCTGATCATAAACAGGTATCCAACTAGTTAATATGCATTGGAGTAGTTGCATAAATGCACGCGTGAATACATGCACATACACAGAGTGGCTTGTCTTTAATTGAATTTTGGTGAAATTATTCTTATAATTGTCAAAATTAAAGTAATAAGTCATTTTGGAGACTTTTCCATTTACATAATATATAGATAACCTAAGATTTCTATAGCCAGAAATTAGAAATAAAAGTTATATTTATTGAGGATAGCAAGAGAGGTGTTTATAAAAATTTAAATGTTTTTTATTTTTAAAATGACAGAATTCAATTAGAAATACCAAAAGCAGTTTTTCACACTGATATCAATAAGCAGGTATTTTCATAGGCTTGTATTGAAACTCAGGAAACCAGAAACTACAGAGGCAGCTTAGTGTAAGCCATAGCCCCATTCTTTTCCTTTCCATGGGATTCCCCCATCTGTGTACTAGCTTTGATCTGGTGCCACAAACAAAGACTATCAATTTATTCAAGAGAACAAATGTTACTTATTGTGTAAACCCTGAGGAAACTCTGAAGAGGACATAAGCTTTGGGCATCTCACCACCACCACTTCTCCCTTACTTCTAGTCACTAAGTAGACATCTTCTTTATCAGACTGATTTCAGAGTATTACACTGCTAATGTTAAAGTGACAATAATTTCCCTAGATGGTGAAAAGGATGCACAAAGGTAAAATGGAACCACATTGGAAGGAGCAGAGTGGAGTTGTGGTGTATAGAAGGTGGAAGAACAAATGAATCCTGATGCTATGCAACAATGCTATTGCATGGATTGTAAGAAATGAAAAAACAAATTACAAACAGTATTCTGACTAAAGATGTCAACAGACATCTAATGAGTATTTTAGAACACGCTTCTTGTGAATAATTTGGAAATATGTAATATTTTTGCCAGCATGGAGTGTAACTAGAATCATCTGAAGTACTTTCTTTATAATTGACTTCTTCAATTTCAAAAAAACCTATCCTATTTCCTCGGTGTCTTTCTATGTCTTGGAGAGTTCATGTTTTCCTTTTTGTTCTGAATATATTCAACATATTCTATTATCTGAATGAACCATTACTTATTCCTTGTCCTTTTCTTCCATAGCTTCTAATGAATGCCAGTTGTGAACATATCTATAGCAAACATCTTTATGCACGATTTTATGCAATATACATCCACAATTCTTTTATGTAAATAATCGAGGGACATGATTACCCAATCATTTGGCAAGATCGAGTTTATTTAGAAAGAAATTGACGAGCTCTTTTCCCAATACATTGTTCTTTCATGACGCCCTCCACTTCCCACCCTTCCACATTTTTCAGCTTCTAATGCTACTATAGTTTTAAATTTTATCCCTGAGTTTTAATTTGTGTTTGGGGCCATTTCCATGAAAAAAATTAATTTAAATAAATTCAAATACTTCTTTTTTATTGAATTGTGGTTTGATATGTTTCTAAAATATCATCACCATGCCCCAAATGAACTAAATTTTCCTTTCTTAGAAACTCTATACTTTAGTGTATACTTTAGATCTTTGGCCCATCTTGAATTAAATCTTGTTAAGGGTTCAGCATCTGTATATAAGTCTATAATTTTGCTACTGTGATCATGTTCAGCACTATCATTTTTATTTGTAATTTATTATAAGAAACTTGCAATTAAAAAAAAAATCACACACCAAAATTAATAAGACCCAATTCTACACAAGCTAGTGGAATTCACATTTAAAATAGAACTACAAAGCTGTCGGAGCTTCACATTGGCATTAACAAATATATCTTCCTCAACTTATCTACCAACAAAGAACAAAACCCCCATGGCAAGTTAGAACTAGGAAAACATTATTTTCATGTCCTCTTCCAAGACCCTATGTCCTTTACCTCCATTCCATCCTTCCCAATTACTTAATAGTTACAACTTCTAGAATTATATGATACTCACAAGTAATCTTGTGTGGAAGCAGGGAATCCCTGAGGGGTTGAATGGTGGTGGAGTCGCTAGCCCAAGAAACTCAGACTCGGGAGAGGAGCCTTGTGTTGCAAAAGAAGCAGGGCTTTTATAGACGAAGCAGGGCATTGCATAATAGAGAGTTCCAATCACGTTGGTCATGCTTACTAGACACTTCAATCAGCCTATCTAAAGCTTGCAGTAGCAGGGAAGAGTAGGCAAGGTTGGAAAAATCCAATCATCTTTAGGCTTATATATTTAAGATCTTAGCCTGTTTCACCAATGTTGGTGAACAAGGTTTCTGTAAAGATGGGCCCATTTTTACAGGGCAGGCACTGCCCTGGTGTGTTTTCTAATCTAGGGGCTCAACCCTCAGCTGGTCTGCCAGGATCCTCCATTTCAAAGGACAAGGGATGTGCCGGGGGCTGGCCACTCACCCTGGTGCTGACACTGATGCCCACCTTTCTTTACTGCTATTGGGATTCCTTTCCCACTAACATTTACATTTAAACACATACACACACATGCACACACATACACACACACACACACACACACACACACGCACACACACTACACACGTGTGCATGCACATTCATACCCACATAACAAATGTACATATGCTTACATTAATCTAGGATCCAAATAGAATGGAGAAAATACATAGGTTTTATTTTCTGTTATTGTGTGAGCCTTTAAATATAATACATTCTAAGTCCTTCTAAAATTTTCTACAAATTTTAATTTCATTTTTCTTTAAACATAAATAGCATTTAATTTTTTGTACAAAAATTTCCTCATCATTTAACTGTTGGTAGAAAACTAAGTTTCAGCATTGTGTTTTCAAAAAAACACCTAAATTATTAATTAAATCAATAATTGCCTATATTCTGCTGCCAAAAATAATTGGGTTTTTTAAACCAATACCTCTTTCTTTGTTGTTGTTGATTGCAGTCAGTATTGAGGTCTGAATGTCAGAAGTGAGAATTCTTCATTTTTTAATGTGTTCACTATTCTCAGTTCTTTGCTTTTCAGAATAAGTTTCAAAACTTAAAGATCAGTTAGTCAATATAAAGTATACAAGAAGTGTGCTTTTGATTTTAAAATTCTTTTATAGAGATCCTGCTATTCTGTACATTCACTTAAGCTCAGCTAATTTATAGGATCAAGTGATGGCATAAAAGACTCTGAAACATGTATTTAAATCAATACTGAAGTCTTGGTATCTTTCTGAGTAAATGAAGGAACTCATTATTCTCATTCATAAAAGTCCCAGACAATTAATTCTAGAGACCTGATAAACTAAAAACTGGTGAAGATAACTGTGAAACTATTTCATTAGATCCGTTATAAGAAAATTGTGCTTTATGTATCTGGCTGCACATACAATCTTGAATTGCTAGGAATTTTAATGGGTTCTCTTGTCTGTTTGCTATTCTATAATGCTGTGCTAATGTAAGAGGTGCTACCATATACCTATTTCTGTGTTTAAAAGTTTATTTGTTCAGTCTGAAAGAAATTCCGTATGTTTCATCATGTGTGTTTGCCATATGAAGTGCTTGGCTTCATACTTGCATATTTCTTAACCACTTTCCTAATATGGGATTAGTACACTTCAGAGAAAAGACAGTTTATAGTGTATTTGATTACACAGTTAGACATAACAGTTTAGCACAATATGCTGCAATCAGGACTACTCAGAAAAGCAATTTAGTCCTGATCTTGTCAAATTAAGTGCGTATTGAATGTATAACTCACCCTCTTCTTTTTGGAGAGCTATTTTGAGGCAGCAGCTAGAAAAAAGAAAGTTATTACTTATTTTCAAAATTTTCTCTTAAGAAATAGATTGGTAGAATCAGTTGAACTGTCATGGGACTAATCTTTCAATAATCCATTTTTTTTGTGAATACAGAGAGAGTGGGTAGTGTGGATAATGTTATCAAAGTAAGATGGAATAAGCTTGGAATGAAAACCAAAGCATAAAAGGAGATGATATGTAAACAGAAAGTATGCACGTGAATGTGGGAATCATTAACAGAATGAGAGAAAAAGAGCAGGGCCATCACAGGGAGGAAAGTGCCCTGTCTTTACCTCTCTAATGCCCCCTACTCCTGGTGGCTTATCAAGATTGATGCTACATTATCTACATTCTCAGAATTATGGCTTAACTCCTGTGTGCTTCCCATAGAATAGATTGAAAATCCTTGCCCTTAAACACAATTTCACAATAAAAATATGTAAGATGAAACTAGAGAGATGCAAGACCAGAGCAGAAAAGTAAGGGATAAACCTCTACAACTCATTCATCATGGAAGCCCAAGAGGAATTTGAAGCTTCATAGGCCATTGTTACTGCTCTTGGAGGCCAATCATAACTAGATATTAAGATCATATTGCTTGTAACAGCAAATCACTTTAGCTCAGAACATAGAGAAATAAACTTGAACTGGTTACAAATTCTCTCCCTGCTATTTTACATAGTGCCATGAGGTGCTATGCAGGTTGCTGGAAAAGAAAAATACAACAGTGATCTTACCCAGTACCAGATACTGCATGTCACAATACTGAAGTCAGGTCATGTGCCAACTGGTGTTATAATGCTATGACAGCTATAGGCTTAACCAACTTATTTATTATTGGATATGGAGTCAGCACCATAAACTGGATTTCATACTAGAAACCTGGCCAGTAGCCCATGACTATGAAGCTTAGAGGGCATTGGGACCTCTGCTGTTTTTTTATAAGTTCATGTTGTCAAGCTGTCAAGCTATGTTACGTATGTAAACATAGATGGGTGCTGCTTTCAACTTTAGCCAAAGAAATATCTTTTTGTATTGTGTTAATGTAATGCTTCATAAGTGTTCAAAACCTTAGAATAAATGACTTTGACATCTATATAAGCTTTTCTTCATCCAAGGTCCAGGGAACATTAGAGAAGTGTGGAGAGAAAGAATATAAGAGCTGTAAGAGGATGGAGGGGAGTGCCAGGATATGCTGTCTTCTGGCAATAATGTGGTTCTTGTACACATGAACTTCCCAGTAGCTTTGGTCATTTGGACAAGATTTGTACAGGATCAATCAGTCAAAATTCTAGCACTGATGAGAAAAGGATTCCCAACTGTCAACCAATAGGAGCTATTTGTATTTGATGGTTGATCAGGGAAGAAGGGTCATTCTCATTATGATATGTGTTCACTGGTATGTTGCTTATGTCTTAGTGGATAAACATATATCCATATAAATACAGATACTACTAATAGGGCTCAGGAGGTTATTAATAACAAAATTTAAAAACTAAATAAAAGGGGATATAAAGTCTACAGGAGGATAAGATGCAAGGCACAAGGGGTGATGAGGGGTGCAATGGTCTATAGATATGATTAGCATACATTGTACCAATGTACAGAAGTAAAAAAGGAATAAAAATATTTTTTAAAAGAAGAAGTTAAGAGAGAGCTGTGTTTCAAGAGGATGGAAAGTTGGAATGAAGTAGATTGATATCATGAACATATATCATATGAATGTAATTTTAAAGAATTATTTAAATTCTTAAGAATCTATCCTATAATAATCATGGATGGCTTTTGATGTTTTTATGACAGTTTTCATGTATGGACTCCACTAGGTTTTAAAATTCAACATCTCTGCTGATACCTTTCATATATATTACATATATAAATAAAATATATGATATAAAATAAAATTGTTAGAATCTTTGGATAGAAGAAAAGAATAATGGACTGAGAATTTTCTTATTCAAATTTAATTAAGGTTTCAGATTATTTATATTAATAATGATTCAGAAAAATGGAATTCTCACAAATGTAAAAATATTTGTCCAACTGTATGATCTTATAGATATGGGCAGCACTAATTAGACTCAGTGGGAAAATCAATCAATCAATACATACATGCATATATACATCATACATGTATACATACATACAAGTACATGAAGTTAGGACATAGATGAGTTGGAGGTTATTGAAGGGAAATGACAGAATGGGGTTGAGCATGGTTTTGCTAATGATACATTGTATAACATACATGAAAAATTTAAATAATAAACTAATATTACTAAAGGTTAACTGAAAATGGAGTCAACTCTATTAAATAGACACATTTAATATTATAAAATACTTTTAAATGTGATAATAAAAAATCCATATTTGGTTATAGAATATTTCCTGAAAGTGAAGAAAACTAGGTGATTTCATCAACTTAAAGGAAAAAGTAAATCACATCAAGGACTGTATTCTTACTGGAGGATAGGGACACTAGCCAGGTACTTCTAACCACCTCCTGTAGTATAAAACTTCATGAGACAAGCTCCTAGGTTCTTGTTTCTGATATCAAATACCTGACAACTTCTTAGAACTCAACCACATGGACTTCAGAAATGTTGGATGACACTCATATTCAACTACATTGATAACATTGTAGCTCAGGTAACAGCATTGGCGTTTACAAGTGAGTAGAATACTATATTCTTCCAATTATGATTTTTTTGGTTGTTTGCTCACCAAAACTGCCTCACTTGAAACTTGTTCTCATTTGTAAAATGATTCATCTGCTTTTACTCTCTTTGTAATGAATTTTCTAATTATCAATATAATTAACATAAAATAAATCTGGTGTAAATTGAGAAAAACATATTTTTAACATTTTTAAAGTGATTCCATTTTGGGGGTTACCGATATTTAAAATCAAAACTCTTACATTTTCCTAGTTTTAAAAGATGTTAGCTTATTGAAGGTAATTTATCATTGCACATACTCTTGGATGAGAGTCATATGAAATTTAGTTAGAAAATATGTTCATATACAAACATTTACCAGATATGTGCATGGTATTCATCAATAATGCTATTATAGTAAACAAAAGTAAATAATTGTAAGAAACTAATTCATCACGTGGTTATTAGTTATGTATATCATAGCTATCATAGTATGTGTTCTGCTTTTAGAGTAAATGAGGTAGATACTTAAAATCTCTTAGGCAAAGACACAAGATGCAATCATCATTAGAGGCCAGAAGAGGGCCACAGATTCTATAGAACTGGTGGTACAGATGTTTGTTAAGGACTCTTCGTGCTGAGGATTGAACTCCTGCTCCATGCAAGAGCAACAAGTGCTCTTAACCACTGACACATCTCTCCATTTCTATACTTTTAGGGATTTTTTTAATGTTCATTTTTAAAATGTTTTTTAATGTTTTTTAATGATTGAAATAATCATTTATCTTTATAATAGACCTACATTTAGAATGTGGATTGAAGACAGAAAACAATGTCTTGCACAATTGAAGTGTAAATAATTCCTTGGGGAAATTGTCTTTTACAAAATATATATCATTTTATAACACATATTATAAATACATACTGGAGTCATTTTGCATAGCCACTTTACATCCTATTTTACTGTTGAAAGGTGGGCATTGTATTATACAGACTGATAATCCTTTTCAGAAGTGCCTCTTCTCAACTTTACTGCTATAAGTCACTTACTGACATTGAGGTGTAACAACTTCCCTCCTCTTTATTTTCTTGAACACATCTGTTGCCCTGTATCTGTAGGAATGACAAGCATTTTGTAGCCTGGGATTAACTCTGTTGTATATCTGTACCTTTCCCTGAAGCAGTGTAACAGAAGTAACAAGCAGGAAAACAGCTGCTGCCTTCATTGGAAGGTAATCTGTTTACGTGGCGACATCTATCAATCCTACCATGTATACTCCCAGTTTCCAACAACAAAAGAACTAGATCCAATGCAGACAATGATGCTATGTATATGTCACTGAGCTTTTTCATAGTGAACCTAGTTGTAAGTGATTTTATGAGCACAAATTGGACCGTTTTAGAAGTTACATTAACAATTTTAGGGGAGAAGAGGCCCATTTGGTGAAATGAAGTAACAATTTGCTAGTGGGCTACGGTGTTTAATGAAGCTTAGGAAGTCCTGTGACAGACTTGAATGGATTACATACCAAAAATAGTTTTTGACATAAATGAAAATATCTTCTAATAAAAGACATATGGCATCTTCTTAGGAAGCATTAGAATATAAATTAAAAAGAAACAAAGGATAATAAGAAGTCTGTGAAGAAATTGAAACAGAAAACAAATTTACAAAATTCAAGCAGAATTTCTCTTACATGTATATATATACCTATAAATTACAAATTCATTTATAAATGTGAGGAAATGTGTATCCCAAATTATGTAAATTTACTTTAAAGTTTCAACTATATTTATAGTTGTAAATTCTACAATTTCTTATAGCAAACTGTCATTTCTATACTATTTAGACAACTTATGAAGGAATAATTTAAAGCTAGAATATATCATATATATATATTGAATTATATATTTCCCTAGATTCCTTTTATTATTAGGGAGTTTAATACGGAAAAGCTATTAAAATGCATGAAGCATATAGCATATAATGTAGGTACAATACTTGCATTTAAAATAATGAAGTCTTTAAGGATAGAGAAAAGGAGGAAGAAGAGAGAAAGATGGGGTGAGAGCAAGATAGAACAGAATAAGAGAGACACACAGGGAGAATTTTCTATGTGTGATGAATTTTGCTAATAGTAATTGTGAGTTTGTGAGTCAGTCTTTTCTTTCCAATCTAGACCTGTTCCTTTGTCTTGCAAGCATAGATGACTGAAAGTGAGGATTATATATCCTTTATTACTTGATTAATGGAGTTAACAAAAGGACATCTGAAAGAAAGAAATTAAAATATTTAATCTTTACGTTAAATTTGTATATTGTGGTGACGCTCTCCCCAAGTGAGATGCCCCCTTTGAAGTCATTTTATTCACACAGGGTGCTTGCCTATTCCTTGAAGCTGACTTAATCTGTATTGTTGGGAAAATGTTACCCTTTTCCTTCATTCTTCAGAGCAGACATAGTCAGGAAGTTAACCCTCTCTTACATGATTTGTGGTGGGACAAAGCTTTCTCATATGCATGTTTTTATTTTGTTTGTACTTTTGAAAATTATTATGTGATTAATCTTTCATTAAATAATGTCTGGCTGAGATGACTGTGATTTTTGCTAGGACTCAATTACTTAAGTAAAGTTTCTACTCATCACAGAAAATATAGGATTTACATTGGAAGTAATTAAAGGCTGAAGGTGACAACTGTCTGAAAAATAAAATGTGACCCATGGAAGCCTTGCTAAACTTCAAATGAGGTTCACTGAACAGCACACTGAATGAAATCTTAAATTGATACTGAAGAACTCTCATCATAAATATTACATTTTATATTATTATGCCCCTTTAATGCTTAATGCTTAAGCAGAAATTGCAGTCAATGCTTCCTTACATTTTTTTTTCCATCCAATACTAAAATTGTGCTGGAGTTCATGATGAAAAATTACTCAGCCTTTCATTAGTCCATCACTAGTTAGCTTTTTCCTTTCTATGAGAAAGTGCTATGGCCAAAAACAACTTTTAGAAGAAAGAATTGATTTTGTCTCACTGTTCAGGGGGTTAGAGTTGACAATTAGAAAGGCGTGGGAGTAAAGGCAGAAAGCTGGTTGGTCCTGGCTTTCATTGACCAGCAGAAGCAAAGGGAGTGAACTGTAAGTAGAGAGAAGCTATAAACACTCAATGCTGTCTCCTGGTGACATGCTTCCTCCACTGAGGCTCCAAGTCCTAAAAGTTCCATAACCTTCCCAAAGATTTGCAACAACTGGAGTACAATTGTTCACATACATGATCCTAGGAGACGTTTCTCATTCAAACCACAACAGTCTGACTGGTGGGAAGGTGGTCATCTGTGCTCTCTGGTTTATATTTGTTTATGCCCAGTTGTTTATTTTCAATTGAATGGCCAACTTCTATTAACAGCTTCGTTCTTCATAGTACAAGTGACTAAAAGTTTTGAAACTGGACCCTTATCATGAATACCAGGGAAAGGATGTGACAATATTCTCCATACATCATTTCTCAGTTCCTGATTTATTCTTATTCATTCTTACCACTATTCTATAAAATGGATGAAGATAATTTATGATTAATTTTTTAATTTGTGAAGATTCCTTAAAGTTTCATGGAGTGAATCTATTTATTTAAGTTTTCTATTTTTTTTTTGACAAGAAAGTCAATCTTAATTTTGGATATGATATATTTGAATAGTAAATATGATGATAAAATAGACTTAAATTGAATAACAGTATCTATGAAATATGAATTTTCCATTAAAATTGAATTATAGTATAGGCTGATTACTATGAGTTAAATTATTCTAAAAATTAACAAATGCAATTAAATATGTATAAAAACATATGTATCAACATGAATATTAGAATATAAGAGAAATTTTAAAAATCTGTCACTGTGCCTAGAATTCTTTGTCTTTTTTTCTATTTCTGTTCCGTTTTATCCTTAACTATATCTTTTGAGTTATTTATACATTCTAAGTATTTCATGTTAATATGTGGTGTTTGTATTATATCTCTGAATTTTTAAAAATAATTTATTTAAAAGTATATGTGAAATTTGTGTGTAAATGTGTGTGTGTGTCTTGCTAGAGATCAAATCAATGAACAAAAGCTTGCTAGACAAACACTCTCACATTGAGCTACATTCAGACTAAAGATGGCAATATAATCTTCTGACCTTCACAGTCTATACTGAGTCTTCATGAAGCTAATATTTAACTGGATTACAGGAAATTGAAAAACTTTACAACTAGAAAGTTAACTTACTTCCTCCTCTTACACTGTTATGGCTGTCTTCAGAACTGCATTTGCATACACAGTTCATGCATTATGATGTTAAAGATTATATGTTAGCTGATGAAATCCTTACAATTTCTATTTTTATATTTATCCTGCATTTTTTTTTTATTTCTAGTGTTTATTTTTTGTTTCTGAAGAGTTGGTCTTTCTTCTGATGCCTTGTCCTCCCACTCTAAATATTCTCTCTTGATGCTTTTGGGGAGTCTTTCTTTTGACAACTCTCTCTGTCTCTCTGTCTCTCTCTCTCCTCTCTCTCTCCCTCTATCTATATAACTATATATATCTCTCTCCCACCCTGTCTCTATCTTGGTTTGTTTGTGGATAAAATATCTTTATTTCATATTGATCATTGAAAGACATTTTCACTGTACACAGAATTCTTAGTGTCGTCTCGTACTATTTCTGTTGCTAGGACATTGGTCATATGTACCCTGAATCTCTAAATCTGTTTGATTTTGCTTGTTTTCAAGATTTTATGTTTAAATTTTGTTTAAATAATTTTAACTATGATTTTTCTAAATCTTACTAGTACATTTATTATAGTATATGCTTAGAGTTTGTTCCTTTATATAATCTTTATTTTCCTAGATTGAAAGTGCTGGGGTCTGTTTTTTAATTCAATTTCTCTTTTCTCTCTTTTTTCCCTCTTATGTAATTGTGTATATGGTATACATATGAGTGTGTGTGTTTTGGGGCACATGCTTGTTTGGTAAGAGCTTTATTGCCAAACATCTCCCCAGCCCTCCTCTTGTTTGATGATTTAGTGTAGTCACACTCTAAATTTTTTGCTATTACCTTATATTTTTGGCTTGCTTTTTTCTTTATACATATTTCATAATTTTAAGGATCAATGTTGAAACTCACTGATCTTTTTTCCCATATTAAGATATTTAGTCAACAAATTTCATGCTTCTGGAGGATGGGTGTTCTGGAATAAGGGTCGCCTTGAGGAGATGAGGGGGACAGAGTCACCAGCCCAAAAAATAGACTCTGGAGACCAGCCTCGTGGTGCAGATCTACTTTATGGAGGAAAAAGTATGTTTTTTTTTTTTTTTTTAATAGCTGAAGCAATGCATTGCATAAGGGAGCAGTCCAGTTGTGTTGGTCCATGCTTACTAGGCACTTCATTCAGCCTACCCAAAATTTGCTATAGTGGGGAGGAGTGGGCAAGGTTGGGAGAGGTCCAATCATCTTTAGGCTTGTATTTTTACTCTTAGCCTGTCTGTTTTATTGTTGTTTGTGAACAAAGTTTCTGTAAAATTGGAGGAAGTGGGCACTGCCCAGGCTGGCTTTCCCATCTTGGGCTCAACCAGTGTTCCAGGATCCACCATTTTAAAGGCCATGCAGTGCGCAGCGGACCAGGTACTTTCCCCTGGTGCAGGCTCTGATGCCTGTCTTTGTTTTCTGCTATCTGGATCCCTTTGCCACCAACACATGCTTATATAAAATTTTCTGTCATATGATCCACTTTGGCCATCTTAATATTTTCCTGTTGAGATATATTTAATCATCACTAATTGTAATATTGTTTACATCTTTATTCATCTAAGGTATAATAGACTTTATAATGCTTATTTGCTAATTTCTTATCATGGTCATCTTGCAATTAATCCATATTTATGACCTTCTCTATTACCATAAGTCAAGTTCTCTTTTGTCATATGAATATTAAATTTGTATTACATTTCTAAATGTTGTAAATAATAAATTTGTATTTGATTCCATGAAAATAATTGACTTATTTTGTTTTACAAATATCTCCTTTGTTAGAATGAAGTTTCAAACTCTTCAGCCCTCTGATGGGCAGGAGTTGCATGTCCTCTTCAATGAGTCACTATTAGGCTGCTTATAGCCTGCTCAATGCATTCCTAGTCTGAGGAGTCAGCGGGACTTTGGTGTGTATATGCAGAGATCCTCTCTTGTGTCAAATAATGATTCATTCTGTGCTTCAGCTACCTATTCTTACTGCAAAACAGCACCACATTTAAAGGTTTAAATCATTACAATTGAGACTATAAATTGGCTCAGCAGGTAAAAGCATTTGCCACATAAGCCTTGCATTTAATACCTGGAACTCACTGTGGAAGGAGAGAACAAACTCACAGAGCTTGTCCTTTGATCTCTGGCACATGTGTGCTTGCACTCACACACAAATATCATACATATACACACTCACACATGAAACTGAAAGTAAATAAGTAATTTAGAAATGTGCACATAAAATTTTAAAAGAAAACAATGTAATTATATTGTCTTGTAAGGGTGCAAACCAGAAAGAAGTCCAATTTCTTATTGGAAAAATTAAAGTGGCAGGATTGCCAATTTTTTCCTATGATTCTGAAGGTAGACTGCATTTTCTTCTCTATTCATTTCTAGAGGCTGCTTACATTTCTTTTCTTGTGTCTCCCTCCCTTCCTACATCTTCAAAACCAACACCAGTGTCTCTTTTCTTTCTGGCCTTTTACACTCCACAGTCACATCTCTCTCTGACCATTGCCAAGAAAAGCTTCCCCCTTTTTAGGGATTGTGATTAGCTCCAGTGAGCATTCAGGA
Source organism: Cricetomys ansorgei (assembly GCA_026225945.1). Classification (NCBI taxonomy): domain Eukaryota; kingdom Metazoa; phylum Chordata; class Mammalia; order Rodentia; family Nesomyidae; genus Cricetomys; species Cricetomys ansorgei. The sequence goes on from JAMJFZ010000107.1 coordinate 9,161,175, forward strand.
CATCAGAATCACCTGCCATGCTCATAGACGTATGCTCTGAGAGGAACCACAGCTGAGGTCTCTGTCAACAACACCATCCCACAGTTATAAGACAAATGAGATGATGACTTTTTTTTCTGTTTTTAAGATGATCATTCTCCCCACAACTGAAACTATCTGCATCCAGACCAGTAAGTAGCCAAATTGCTGCACAATGATGATCAGGCAATGCCTTCTGTGCTGAGAATGCCAGAATATTTTTATGACTGTCATTTTTAGATTGAAGACTATGTATTCTCCCTCCTTCCCACCTCCCATTTTCTTTTTGTTAATGTTTTCTAGCCACTCTGTTTTCCACAGATTTTGCCCTCTGAATCTTTAAGGTAATCAAACTCTGAACTCTCCTTTGCACCTGCCTCAATCTCATTACAGGTTATTCATTTCATTCAAATATAGACTTTCCTTAGATTGAGCACATTTTGATTCTTTGTCTATACATGCAAATGCTTCTTTGGTGTTTAATTTTGTGCAGATTTTGTAGCTGTTGTCTATGTGAAAGCTTTATCCAAAAGACTTGTTAATGACTGCCAAAAATAAGGCTCCACAACAATAGAATTTAAAACAATTGCTAATTCACTAGCTTGTATTTTAGAATACATCTAATAGGCAGATACATATCCATTTAAATGCATTTTAAAAACATACCTTGCGCATATGACATTTCTAATTATTTAATCAAACTTTAATTGGGCTTGTTAAATCTTACTACACTAGTATGCATGCTTCAGGCATCTTTTATTTCTTAAGAAATCAATGGCACATTTTAATCATTTTGACTAGACTTGCATTTCTCTCATGAATCCTGTATGATGCATTCAGAAGTGTGCAGTATTATATTAAAGCTGCTAATGATCTGCTGGGGATCTTCATTAATATTGCAGGTGAGAAAGGCTTTTAATTTATACCTATGTGTAAGTGTAAGTAATTAGGATGTTACAGAACAGATGGCACATTCAAAGAGGAATTAACCAATTTACATGCTTTCTGAAAAAATATCTTTTTACAAAAGTTTAAATAAATGATAATCTATTTTTCTGTAAGATTTACTAAATGTCATTTAAAATTGATGATGTTTTGTATGATTTCAGTTAGTACATTTACTTTGTAGTTCAAATTTGTCTATCCATTTTGTGTATTACTTTTGTGCTAAGGGAAATGCTATGTCTAGGGATTATTTCGTAGCTTTTTTGTTTAGTTAATTAGCATTTGTTAAGATTCTTTTTTTCTATTATTTACTTATTTATTTTCCTTCCTTAGTGATTAACTTAAATCGCAATGCATTTTAGAAATTCATTGTGTTTTCTTTTACTTTGTTTGTTTTTTTTTTTTTTAAGTCATCTTGTAATTTGGGTTAATGAATTTTCCATGTACCTTTAATAGTGTATGATCCTTGGGTATCACACCTAGCCTTCTTTGTGAGAAAGTCTTTATGCTGTACACTGCATGTGCAAGTTTAGCCAGTCCTCATATCTCACTGTAAGAGTGTCAAAATGCAGGGTTGTGATGTCCAGTCCCAATTGGTAAATCCACAACACAACTGCTGTACCTAAGTCTCAGAGATTATTGCAAAAGAGAGAGTTAATAAATTGTCTGAGCCAGGAGAGCATGTGATTGTGTCTTCTAGGTAATTCAGAAGGTACTTCCATAAAGTCTCACCAGTATGACCATATAAACAATGACAAAATCAGTAAACATGCTGAGGCTGAGTAGGGGAAAGGTCAGGAGGCCTCAACCTTACACAGAGACTATAGTCAACTTAGGAAAACTGCGATAAGTAAAAATTATATTCCTCAGAAAAGAGCACTAATTGGTTATTCAATATCAAATACAGAACACTGAAAAAAATGTATATATACAAATAACATTGTGCATAGACTGAGCAGGTGTGTATTACTTATTTAAAAGAATATGTGTGTGTGTGTGTGTGTGTGCGTGTGCATGTGTGTGTGTGTGTGTGTGTGTGTGTGTAATGCAGTAAATGAATAAAAGAGGGCAAAATTCAAAAGAGAACAAGAAAGAATATATGGAAAGATTTGGAAGGGAAGGCGGAATGATATGATACAATTATTGATTATAGCATTATCTCAAAAAAATAAAAGAGGCCAGGTGGTGGGGACACATGTCTTTAATCTCAGCACTTGCCAGTCTGTGGCAGGTGTATTTTTGTGAATTAGAGACTAGTCTGATCTACAAAGTGAGTTCCAGGACATCCAGAGTTCTCAAAAACAAACAAAACAATAAAAAGGAAGAATAGAAACAGTCATTTAAAAGTGTACTTACAAATGTGTGCTTCTGTGTCCAGCATTCCATTGAACCAATGAAGGCAAAAACTTACAACCTCACAGTTGAACAATTGTGAGCCATCTCTGTTACCCAGTTAACCTTATTCTTTGAGACAGTCTCTCACTGAATCTGGAGTTCATCCATTGGTTTAATATGGCTAATGAATGACCTTCAAGTATACATTTGTCTCTGCTCTTTCTTTGAGTTGCATATGTGTATTAACAATCTGGGCTCTTTGGTGTGTACTGGGAATCCTACTTGAGTTTCCATGCTTCAGTGGTGGGTATTTTAGTGACTGAGACATCTTTTGCTCTCACTTACATTTTTCTTTGTCTTTATTTCCTGTTTTCTGCCTTCTATTAGATAAGATATTCTGGATCAATTAAGTATTTTTGACCAACAAAATTTTTTGAGTACTTTTTCAATGATAGTTTATAAAGTTATCCTATATTTCAAAATGTATATCTTTAACTTGGCAGTCTTCTCTTAAATAATATTATGTCATTTTCAGTCCTATTCAATATTTTGTAGCAGTGTATTTCTATTTTGCATCCCTCCTTTTCTCATTTAATACTGGAGTTCTATATATATTATGTTCTTATTATCCAGCTTCCACTTTTGCTTGTTTGTCTATTGTGTAACACTGGCTTTGAACTCATTATATGACAGAGGCTGGTCTTCGGCTTCTGTTCCACTTGCTTCAAACCTGAAGTATACTAACAACAGCAGCATACATCACCACAATTGTCTTCAGTGATTTGGCTAAGAGAAAAGGCTTTGCACAGCTAGCCATGCACTCTCCCACACCTTCAATCCACAAGCCAGCTTCTTAAATGTGGCTTTTAACCCTATGAGTGAATGTGGGGATCATAAGAAATTGACAATAGTGAAATGTTGTAAAAATACAATGATCAAAAATTAAACAAAAATCAACCACAATGTTTCTGACAGTCCCTGCATACTCAGTATCACGTGACTTCCTGACTACCTTGGTTCTGGTTTTAAAGAGGAACATATTTTGTTTGTTTGTTTGCTTTTTTGAGACAGATTTTCTCTGTTGTAACTCTGCTGGCCTCAAACTCACAGAGATCTGCCATCCTCTGTCTGCCAAGGGCTGGGATTAAAGATGTGTACCACCACCACCTGGTAAGGAATGCATTTTTATATCGGTCCTTCCACTTTCTCTATAATTTCTTCATTTATTTCTGTTTTACTGGCTATTTGTCGTATTTTCTGAAGACTCAGCCTATCTTCCAAAGTTCCATTATTATTATTAAATGTCATTAAAATTTGAATTTTGTATGATTTCTTCAAGGATATGTTTTTATCAGGCTTTTGATACATTTTAAACTCTATGTGATCATTATGAAACTTTTAAAACTTTAAAAAATGATTAATTCAGTGTGTGTTTTTCTCTCTTTCTCTGTGTTTGTGCGTGTCTGTCTCTGTCTTTGAATAGCATGACAATCATGTGGAAGTCACATGACAATTCTGTGGAGTTATTTTCCTCTTTCTACCATATTGTCTTGACGGATCAAACTCAACCCCAGTTAACTGGACCATCAGGTTGGCTCCAAAGTGTAACTGAAATAGTATTTATACTTGGGTTAATTATTAGATTACTTTGCCACAGCCCTTCTAGATTTCTAGATAATGTTGCATTTAATTATTAAGAACTTCCTGTCTGATGAGGGTAAAACAGTAATCAACATTTTGTGTACTCTGAAAACAATAAGCTCCTAGACACTGTATGTCTGTGGACATTTTGCCTTTATATCATTGTATAGATATTCAACAATGATTTAAAGAAACAGATTTTCAAATTGAATATGCTCCTCTATTCTAAACTCTATTCCACCACCTCAGGCTACATTCATGAACTTGATCTGTTTGTACTTGATTTAGTAAGCCTTCAAAGCCTTATTGATCATTTTTCATGTCCTGGGCTAAGAATGGTATTCATGGATAAGCTGAGGTTTTACCTCATGATCACTCATGAATTACATCCCTGTGCTTCTGATTATTTCATATTTGAAAATGATTGTTAAATATATTATATCTTATTTTTGACATGTTTTAGATGTGGTATTCAGTCCAGCTCCTATTTTTCCATTATTGTCAAGGAAAAATACTCTTAATATTATTTCAATAACTTTTGATTGGGCTTTGAGACAAATGAAGCAATAAAAACTGATTGTCATAAAAATATAGGAATACTTGCTATTTGAATGTCAAGAGGTAAAATCAAAATCAATTTAAACTAAACACTATTTTTCTTTCACAAATATTCTTTCTTTCTTTCTTTATTCTTTGCATGTAGTGGGTCTGAGAATCAAATCTATGGTCTCATTCATGCTAGGCAAGTGTTGAGTTGTCTCATGAGCCACTAATTTTTTAAATTACAGTTTATTATTAAATTTAATATCATAAATAGATGAAAAATATCATTGTAAACATCCATTTGTTAAATCTATATTTTCTTCCGTATTTCTAATTATACAAATCAATATCCAGTTATTTAGATATTTATATTAATATTTATTAAAACATTCGACTATACTGCTGGATGCCCTATTATCTACAGTATATCCTAGTGCTTGTTGGATGTCCAGGTTCCTAGGGATGTTCAGGTTCCTGCAGGATATCCTGGTTCCTGCAGGAGGCCCTAGTGTCTGTAGAATGTCCAGGTATTTGTGGGATATCCTAGTGCTTGTAGGATGTCTGTGTGCCTGCGTGATGTCTGAATGCCTGTGTGGTTGCTGGGTATTTGCATAGTGTCCTGGTATCTGCAGTATGTTGGGGTGCCTGTAGGAGGCCCTGGTCCCTGTGGAATGTCTGGATGCCTGTGGGATGCTCTGGTGTTTGCAGGATGTCTGGGTGCTTGCTGAATGTCTGGGTGCCTGTGGGAGGATGTCTGGGTGCCTATGGGAGGATGTCTGAGTGCCTGCAGAATGTCTGGGTGTCAGCGTGATGCTTGGGTGCCTGTGGGACACTCTGCTGCCTAAAGGATGTCCAGTCATCTGCAGGACGTCCAGGCACCAGCAGGATGTCCAGTTGCTTGTGGGATGTCTGGTTGTTTGTAGGGTGATGGGTACTTATGTGGTGTCCAAGTGCCTGTGAGATCCCATGGTGGCTGCTGGATGGCAAGATGTCTGCAGAAAGCCTTGGCACCTGCAAGTTGTCTGGAAATTTGCTGAATGAGAGGATTCTGGTAAGATATCTCAGAGGCTGCATGATATCCAGGTGCCTGTGAAGTGACTGGGTGACTAAGAGACATCTGGGTGCCTGCAGGATGCATGATGTCTGAGTACCTGTGGGAAGTTTGGGTGCCTGAGGGATGTCCAGGCATCTGCAGGAATTCCTGGTATCTGTAGGCTGTCTGGGCACCTATGAGATGTCTGGGAGCCTGTAGGATATACTGGTGCCTGTGGGATGTCCAGGAGCCTGTGGGAGTCCTTGATACTTGGAGGATATCTGGGTGCTTGCTGGTTGTTCTGGTGTCCATGAGATACCCTGATGGCTGCAGGATGCTGGGTCCTATAGTATGCCCAGGTGTCTGAGGAAAGTCTAGGTACCTGAAGGATAGCCAGGTGCTGCATGAGGTCCTAGTACCTGTAGGAGGCCTGGGTGCCTGCAAGTTATCTGGGTCCCTATGGGTATCCTGTATCTATGCATGGTATCTGGGTGCCTGAGTGTTTGAATAGTGGGGCCCAACTTTGGTTTGAACTTATTCATGTTTCATCTTGGACTGGTATGTGCCAGGTGAATGTCTATGTTCAGAGTGGCCTGTTGGCTCCAGGAACCATGTTGATGCTTATGATCCATGTTCTTGCACTATACAGGATAGATTCAATTTTATGGTTATTGGTTTGTTTGTTTTTTTTTTTTTTGAGGGTGAACCATGATGGAATGGGAAAAGGGTGTGACTGAAGCACATTGTGTGAAACTCAGGCAATTAATAGAAGTGTTATGAAAGATAATTCAGCAATACATAGTAAAACTTTAAATGTTCAACCCAATAATTTAGAGGATCTTATTATATTATAAATTACAATATTTTAATTTATAATTTTTATTTTGTAGATATAATCCTACTAATAAAATATTATATCCTAGTAAACAAACTCTATTTTATTCCTAAGTGTAAATTTAAAGCTCAAGAACTACAAAATCTCATGCCAAATGGGCCATAGTATGCATTATTCAAGAGAGAGCACTTGGACCTAGAAATTTTGAGGGTTAATGACAACATAAAATTAATGCACTCACTACATAAGATATAATTAGTACCTTCAAACATGTAAACTGTTTTTGAAGCATTTTATAAAACAGATAAGTTACTTTAAACTTACCAATTTTTTTATTAATATATAATTGTGATGAGTAAGTTTTGTGACTATAGCTGTTCTGGATATTAATCATTTTGGGAAGAATATATTAAAATCCTATATTTGAGTAACATCTTGAACTTTTAAAAAAGTTTTTGCATTGAAATTTAATGCATAATGCTAAATATCACTGGAATACTTAAAGAATAAAAACACCTTCAGCATTTATGTTCATTAAACTATGTAATCATTCTTACTATAGTAAACATTGCTATGTTGATGCATGGCCATGTCTCTCCTTCAGTTATGTTTTCTTTCTCTCTGATGAAGCTTTATGAGAAGCAAATCCTTGCTCAATTGTGCCTCGGTCCTGTCCTACTTCATAAGTCTCAGTAATTTAAGGAAGCATTCTCACACAAACTATAACTCACTTTTCTGTTCTGAACGAAAAGCTTTTTCTTTTGCATTCATGAACAGGGTTGTGAACTATCAATTGAGTATGGCTTTGAGATTTGCATGTATGTGTGAAAATCAAGTACCCTTCTATTCCTGGGGTGTTTGTTTTGAGCTTTTAGTTAACTTCTCTGGGAAAACCTACTGTATTATTGATATCTTGGACAAGATGTTATTTAAAATCCATTTTCAACCAAATTTATCAGTCAGATTTGAAATATGAAGTTACTTTGTGGTGATGAAATGGACACTCATAAATCAATCATTGACAATGAAGTTGGTAGTGTGGAAAGTTGATACCGTTTTGCAGGATTTTTTAACTACAAAGATGTCTCTAATATATTAACATTGCTGTATAGTATTGTAAAAACTATTAGAAGTTGGGCTGTGGCTTGTCATTGGCTACAAGTTATAATCCAAAGGTATATTTATTTTCTAACCAAAGAAGATTTTATAATCATTTTAGTCTAGTTAAATTATTATTTTGTTAGGGCTCTATGAAATACGATTTTTATTTATCAGATAAAGTTACTCTCAGCAATTTATGGAATCTTCTCCAAAAGAAAACATCTATTACGGCATAAAGCAAGTCTTAACAAATATAAGGAAGTTGATTAACATCTTGGATTCTTTCTGACCAGAAAGGAATGAAGCTAGATATTCCAGCAATAGAACTAGAGAAAGTAAAAAAAAGCTCATGTTGATTACAGAACATACTCTTGAATGATGAATGGGTCATTAAAGAAGCCAAAAGGAAATTAAAAAGGAATCATTTCTAGAATGGAATGAAAATGAAAACACAATGAAAATCTAATTATTGTTAAATTTTGGAAAATTTATTTAGTTATGACCATGGGGAAGCAAAATATTTTACTATTGTTTTATCTGGACCTTACTGTCCTTTCATATCATGTAACATCTATTTTAAAATATTTGATGCATTAATGTTCATTGCATATGTTTATGATTGTTTTATCTGCTGCAAAAGAGGATTCCTTGATAAGGGATGACAACCACCCCTTATGAAAATAGCATAATCCATAACTGTATTCTACAATTTTTCTTTATACCCACAGATACGTGTAGTCTACATCATTTGTCAAGAAAACTTCTCTCAATCTTGTGTTTTAAGCAGAGAGTCTTCATATCACTTCCCAACTCCCTCTTTTGTTTTTGGGACAGGGTCTCATTGCATTGCTATGACTAACCTGCAACTCTCTATACAAATCAGATTGGCCTAGAATTCATAGAAATATGTCTGTATCTGCCTCCTGAGTGCAGGGATTAAAGGTGTGTGTAAACTTGATTCTCAGAATCTGTATACTTTCCTGGAGATTTAAGGCTATTGTTCTTTAGTGCTCATACTGAGATAGCATACCTCTAATTTCTAAATTTTGTTATGTCATTTGTTTCTTGATTCCTTGTTTTTAATGCTTTATTCATCTTAAGGTTTGCCAGCTTGCTAAATTAAAGTATTGAATCATTCTTGTTCTCATCTATTTATTCATTCTTATGAGATTTAATCTTTCTTATGTTCTCATAATTGAGAATGTCTTTATTCCTCATTGGTGCATAGGATTCTCTTAGGTATCTTTTGCAATGCTGAGTAGTGTTTAAGAAGTACTTTCATCTGTGCTTACCTTAGTATTTATCTTTTCACAAATTTTAAGGGATAACTTTTCTTAATATAACTATATCGATTAGCAGTTACTTTCAGGGCTTGAATAATATTATTCTGTTTCTCTGGATTTTAGAATTCCTGCTACATTTTCATTTTAAGTAACTTGGTGCTTTTCTCTTGAAGCTTCTCCTATATTTTTTTGTTTTCTAATCTTAGCATAATGATTATCATGTAATAGGAAAGAGTTTTTGCTTGGAAATATGAAATTGTTACCTCTGTGTTTTCATCAACCAAATTTATGACCTCGGTATTTCCTACTTGTATTGGAACAAATCCAAAAGTGATGCATTGACTATATTAACAACCTTAAAATGAACTCTAGAAATATTACCAAGTACATGATTTTTTGATCAAGGCCAGCAAGCAGAACTTCACCATTTCCCTCAATGATGTTCAAGTAACCATCATGAGACAAAAAAATCTGTGGTTTTCCTGTTTTTCATCTGCTGAATACTGACACACTACCTCTCTTAGTCAGTGTTTTATTGTTCTGAAGAGACACAATGACTAGAGCATCCCTTATAGAAGAAGGCATTTAATTGGGGCTTGCTTACAGTGTCAGAGTTTTAGTCCAGTCAGTTGTTATCATGGTGGGATGGCAGCACACAGGTAGACTTGACTCTGGAGAAGTACTGAGAATTCTACATCTGGATCTGTAGGCAACAGGAAGAGAGAGATTCTGGGATTGTCAGGGCTTATGAAACTTCAAAGCCCACACGTAGTGACACACTTCCTCAAACAAAGCCACACCTACACCTACAAGGCTAGGACTTCTAATCACTGTCAAGTAATGCTGCTCTGATGACCAGACATTCTAATATATGAACTTTTGTGGGCTATTCTCATTTAAACCATTTCATTCCATTTCCTATTCCCCATAAGCTTTTAGCCATATAATAATGAAAAATACATTTAGTCCAACTTCAAAAATCTCCATAGTCTATCAAAGTTTCAACACTATTTAAAAAGTCCAAAATTTAAAGTCTCTTCAGAGACTCAAGACAATCTTTTCACTGGAACCTCTGTAAAATAAAAATCAGAAAGCAGATCACACATTTCCAAAATACAAATGCACAGAGTATACACAACCATTTCAAAAGGAAAGAATGGGAGCATAGTGAGGAAATACTGGACCAAAACAAGACCAAAAACCAACTAGGCAAATTCCAAACTCTCATCTCCATATCTGATAACTCTAAATTCTTTCAACATTGTTAACTGCAACACACTTCTCTCTCTTAGGCTGTCTCCACACACTGATAGTATTTCTCCTTGACAGGTTTCCCATGACTCTGCCACCTCAACATCTTAGAGTCTCCAACAAAATCCAGGCTTTAGTTTCATAGCTTCACATAATGGTCTGTCTGGATCTCCATGCAGGGACATCACTGATACAATCTTATCCTGGTTGGCTTTCTTAGACTCAGAAGAAGATTCTATAACCCCTTCTTATATCCTTGACTCTAACACCAGAACCATGTGGCCAAAGCTTCCAAGTTCTTCTGCTTGCTGTGGCTGAAATTTGGCCCCCCTTTTCAAATACATTTTCACCAACTTTCAGTCTGAACAGTTTCCTTCACTGTTTAAACATTTATGTGATTTCTTTTCACAAATGTAAGCTGAGCTAGGTGGCATCTTACCCTGACGTCATCACTATTTTTATTTCATTTGGTATAAGGCTTTAAACCTTTTATCTCCTTGAGCACTGGACTCAGCTCTATTCCACTTTCAGGTGCTCCTTTTCTCTTCAAACTATTTGTTTTATATTTGTCCTTGCTCAGTTTTCTCCTATTAAATATAGAGCTGCAAAAGAGTGGCCACTAATAACTACATTACACAGTCAATACTAGTCTATCTTGAATTCTCCTGTGCCAACACTAGTAATTCAAAACTTTTCAATTTAATCTTGGGCAAAATTTCTAGACAAGGACAGAAAGCAGCTGCATTTTTGCCAAAACATTACAAGAACAGTCTTAGGCCACTTACTAATGTTATTTTCCTCTAAAACCCTTTTTGCTGGGCCACTGTGATTTATGTTGCTCTCAGCACCACTGCCATCTACACTCCTACAAGTCTGTCTCATTAAGACTGGCTAAAAGTACTCAACTGCTTTCCTAGTCCAAAGTCCCAAAGTTGAATTCCATCAACAAACAGAATCGTAAGGCCCGTTACAGCAATATCCTTCTTCTGGTACCAACTTTTACTTAGTGAGTGTTCTATTGCTGTGACAAGAAACCAATCATGACTACGATAACATTTATAAAAAAAAGTTAATTGGGGCTTGCTTATAGTTTTAGATGTTTAGTTCATTATTATCGTGAGGAAAAGTATGATGGCACCCAGGCAGACATAGTGTTGAAGAAGTAGCTGAGAATTCTACATTTGGATCCTCAAGCAGCAGGAAAAGAGAGACTCTGGGCTTGGCAAGGGCTTCTGAAACCTCAAAGGCTTACTCCTTCACATGTGGCACAATTCCTCCAACAAGGTCACACCTACTCCAACAAAGTTGTACCTCCTAATCCCTCTCAAGTAGTACCACTCCCTAATGACCACCCTTTCAAATATATGAACCTTTGGGTGGAGGGGATTCCATTCAACCCATTAAACTTTCTGATAATAAAATTTGATGTTTAACTTCAACCACTTCCCTTTTTAGCACAATTCTCTCTGCATGAGAAGCCTCCTCCATTACCGCTTTACATGATGCTGATAATTCTATGAATTTGAATGTACCTTTTTTTTAAACATTTCTTCACTTATTTTTTGATATAGGGTATTGTTATATGGGTTGGTTTTGTCATGAACTGGTGAATTTTTCCTGTCTCTGTCTCCTGAGTACTAATGTCACAGCCATGATATTTTCTACAATTGACCACAGCTCATATAGTTCTAAGGGAAAGGTTGACTTAAGGTATGTATTCCACCATATTTAGAATGACCAATTGCTTTTATTATGTTGATATTTATAAACATTACTGAAGATAAGTACAGTTGAACCAGAAATAACACACATGTGTGCATAGGACACACACAAAACACTCAAATGTGTTCATTCATTCATTCATCATTCATGTATATTTTCTTTTAGAGTTTACTGTTTGGGATGACTGTTGTTTACTTTCCCCCCAAAAGTCTACATAGCACCTTCTATTTCTATGAAAGCTACCCATTAGGGAGGAATATTTCAGGTTAGTGCCAGCTTTATTTTTTAATAATAAAATTCCCCATGTAGTTCTGGTGGGCTATCAAGAGCAACAACAGTAACCTGAGTCATGTAATTTTGTGGGTCTCCAGGCTACAACTAACTAGTAATTTGAGAAGTGGTGTCCCATATAGCACATTGAGTCTTTTTATTTGGCAATATAAAGCTTCTGGGCATTCCAGAAGGATCATTTTCTCTGGTGTAGGCAAAACTTCATTTAAACACACACACATACATATACATACACATATACATATACATGTACATATACATGCGTTTATAGGCAGTAGAAGTGAATCCACTATTAGTTTTGTAAAATGGACATACATCAAACTCTATTCTAAATATCTATCTCTGTACCCATAGATAATTGCTGTTGTCAGTCCTCATCAGTGGAGCTTCTTTGTGATGTGGGACACAGTATATACAGTGACTAAAATGTTTAAAGTTGAAATAATCATCATCTGTGAATTGTTAAGTCATAGATGGGGTATCCATATTACCACCACCACCCTAATGCTAGGGTACATTCTGGAAGGGTGCTAAGAACAGTTGTAAGAACCAGAGGTTGGGGAGAACCTTAGTAAAATAGCATCTTCTAATAGGTGAGAGAGAGTCAATTTTCCATAGCTATGTGGCACGAGGAATTTTGTCCATACTTTACTGGATGATCCCAAACCTATATAGATATAGGCTTCACTAATTTGACTCAATGTTGTATAAAATGAATTTTTAAAAAGAGGACATGAAGTCGGGAGAGGGATGCTGGTGGGAATTGGCCAAGGTACAGTGTGTGTGGTGGTATTTATAATCAGATAACATTGCACATGAGTACAAAATACTCCAGGTGTAAATAAAATTTGTGTGTGTGTGTGTGTGTGTGTGTGTATCTATTTTGATATAAGGGTTTATCCTTTTACTGCAAAAATTAAAAAAGTTTTATTTTAATGCTTATCATAATAATAAAGTGGGGTTTTTCATGTATATTTTCAGGTAGTTTTTAAATACATAACAGGGAGCATTAGATATCTTCTATTTTAACTTTTTTCCTTTCCTCAAAAACAATTTTATTTGCTTATTATTATTCTTTATTATTATTGTTATGATGATGTATTCATTTCTCTTTCTCATCTCTCTCTTTGTCTCTCTCTCTCTTTGTCTCTCTCTTTGTCTCTCTCTCTTTGTCTCTCTCTCTTTCTCTAATAGAAGAAGTGATTATATATATTTCCATTTACATGACATTCATATTTTCTAAGTGCAGGGAACTTTATATATTGAGTTTTATGAGTGGGAGAGTTTAACATAAGAGAGTATAAGTGAATAACATGTGCTGTTAGGGTGGGAACTGCTATACTCACGGGGTGCAAATTATGCAAAACTGAACAATTTACTATCAAATGGGAAGAAAACAAAGCTTCCCAATGAAAACTAATTCATATAACAGAACACATCTTATGAAAATAGTGACATGCTAGGAAAATATTGTTACTACACTGTATCATCTACAATTAAAAGCATCCATGAACGCAGCTTCCTGGAAGTGATTACATTTTATGTAAGTGCCCACGTGATGCATATTTACTGCAGCTTCTGGATAGGGACCAATGTTTGCAGTTCCCTGACTGTGAACACAATGATACTAAATCATTCCAGCACACACAATGCAAACAGGATGCAGAGAAAGAACTCTTGCATATGCAGTTCTACTTTGATTCAAAGGACTTAGATCTATTTATTTTTTCAGCTGTGATCTAAATGATAAATTCCAAGCCAGTCTCTCAACTGTGATTTAACTGAATGATGAAAACTTTTCTTTGGAAGAATTCATGATTTATCTAGCTTAGCACCAAATAATATTTTTGTAAGAGCTAGGGAATTAATCATTTTGGGGAGAAATTTTTGTATCAAATACATACACCCTTTCTTCCACACTATCCCCAGGCAAACTCTCATTGCTAGCCATTATTCATTGCTGTGAACAGGTTCCTCCTAGACCTAAGCACCTTTCATAGCATTGGCCTTTGAAATGGTTAGCATTCAATGACTCTTGACTAAATGTGATGTGAAATCTGACTACAGTTAATATAGAATGGGGAGGGGAGCATGAAATATTTTCTCTCTCCCTGATAGCTGGAAAACATCACTTATGCTATTTTATGTTAGTAGAGTAAGACCTTACATTTTTAAAATTCAAAGTGAGGTGAGTATGTCCTAGAATATATGAGTCTTTTAATAGTTACTGTTGTGAATCACATACCCAAAGTGCTAAAAATAATAGATCCGTTCTTTAACATAATTTTGGTATTTCCTTTATAAAAAATAAGTTATTGCATTTTGTTTTTAAATTGTATGTATGTGTTTGTTTCTGTATGTAGGTATGTGCATGTGAGTAGGGTTCCCACAGAGACCAACGGTATCAAATACCCCTTGAGTTAGAATTAGAGATAGCTTTGATCCTCTTGTCACAGGTTCAGGAAACTAAACTTGAGCCCTCTATGGGAACAGTATATATTCCTAACTGCTGAGCCATCTATACATCTATGGTTTTGAGTTTCTAACAGATGCCATTATTAATGTGAGAGTACCTAACAAAATTTCTATGATTATACGTAACAAGAAAATTTATTTATTAACTAAGTTTGAGCTGAGAATTATTAAGAGAGTTCCATAATGAGAGATATTTTAAGGTAATTATTAGTCTTTGTGTTTTAAAGATTAAAAAAAATGTACTAATATACAAAGTGATTTACACCTGCCTTTCATATTGTAAATTAAAATGTTATAAATATTGGAAAAGTGTGGTTTAGTAGTTAGCAGAATTTGTATCATAGCCAAATTCTTCTCATCCCTGAACAGGCCATTTTTTGCTTGTTTTCATATTTCACATGCCATTTTGGCCTGTTATTCAATTTATTTATATTTTATTCCATTAGTATAAAAAATTTAAACCAAAGTTTCAATTTACAAACTCACCATCTATGAGACCTTTTATAGCTTGTTGTGATGGTGTTATGATTGATGTCTAATAGAAGAGAAAATTTAGCCTGTGCTTTTCCAAAATGTACCTTTCTAAGAAAAAATAGTTTAGGAGGTGAAAGACATGGAAAGTGAGAAATAGCTTCAGTCACAGGTATGCTGAGCTCTTAAGGGAAAATGAGTAGACTATGCCCAAAAGAAAATGAGAGGCTCAGAACTAAGTGTCTTCATACGAAGACAGGCTTCACATGAAGCAGGAAGTCAGAGGATAAGACACAGAGACACAGAGGATAAGACACAGAAGCAGACTGAGGAGTCTGAAGCAGACACACAGTTGCAGTTCCATAGAAGTCAGTATCAGATGGGAAGGAGTGAATCAGTTTGAATATGAATTGAACTGTTCAGTAAGAGAAGTTACAGAGTCTGGCAGAGTCAAAAGTGTTCAATGAGAAACAGTCTAGCCAGCACAGTAGGTCAGTTTGAACCAGTAGCTTGGAGAACAGTTTGAGCCAGAACAGCGAATGAGTTGATCAGTACAGCTCTGAGCTCAGATGGAGCTAGTCAGAGTGGCTCAGTCAACAGTAAGTCTCAGTAAGTCTCAGAGGCCTAAATGTTCTAGATTGTATGGAGGCTGAAGCTGAATGCTTCCAGTTCTAGGCTTAAGATTAGATTGTACAGAGGCCAAATGTTCCAGGGCTCCAGGACTAGGTTGGGGATTGAATTAGGCAAAGAATAAATGCATTTTACCCAAAATCAACATCTACTGAATAGACTACAAAGTAGCTACTGAATAGAAATACTCACTTCATAGAGAAGCAATGAGCAGGACTCAACTGAGAATATGATGAAGAGGAATATTTGAGACATGTTGGAACATCCAGATAGAGAACTGTATGATGACACTGAGTATTAGAATTCTGAAGAAATATGTACATTCATCAGGTTTTGTTGTTACAATAGTAGTTAATGCAGAGACTATTATGCATAGACTGAATAATTATTCAGTATTTTAGGAAAAGTGACTGAGTACACAACTGTAGATGAGACATTTATATCAACCCCTCTCCCTAAGTTCATTGTAACAATGCTGAAGGGGACAGAAAGAATGCAATAGCTCAATGATGGGGAAGAGCACTTTAAAATGTCCTCTGGACAAGCCATGAGCTGCTCCACACAGGAACTTGAAGCATATGGGGTTACCTGCACAGTACCAAGCTCATAAAAATTTATAACAAGAAGTGGTAGGTGTTACTGGTTCAACCCCTAGCTGGTACTAGTAGTTGATGGCGTTAGGAGGAAGGAGAGCTATTGGTAGTATGACTGGACCCCAGTGGATGGTTCCACACCCATCTGTGTTATGGGGAGCAATAAATGGTTGCAAAAAAGTGAACATTTAAATTGCAAATGAAAAAGAACACAAAATTTGGAGGGAGATGTGCTGTAATCCAAGCCTATGGGAAATTAGAAGGGAGAGAATGGGGATGGTAGAATTGGAGAAAGAGGATGGACATGTTTAAAATTGTATATATGTATGAAGTTTTCACAAAATATTTTAAAAAAAGCTCTGTGTATTAGTTTGTGTTAGTTGTCTATGGCAAGTAATAGATTATGAAAAACTTCACAGTTATATACTAAATTTAGTTGCACAGTATATAAAACAAATTTAATCATTCTCTTGTTGCTATCACCTGAGAGCCAGGCTTCCTTTCTTAGAGGTCACCTGTTCTGATAGACTACATGGTTCTCTTAGTATTAGGAGACTACTGGAGGTTGTAAGAAGAGTTTCTTCGTTTTCATGGACTCAAAAATCAAATCTTGTGGTCAAAATCTGATCAATTATATCATGCACCAGAACAAGTCATGTCCCATTATATCATAAGTCTGGTACACATTAAAGCAAATGGCATAGCATAGAGTTTCTATATCATAGAAAAGAAGCTCCCAGGACAACTTTAGATTCTGCACACACATTAATTGTGGGCAAGCTCTTTAAATGGGAGAGAGCTAATTAAGAAGGGAAAGGCCTAGAAAGAAGTCTGAGAACATGGCACAAGGAACTTGACAGGAAAATAGACTGTAAGTGAAACATGACAAAGGAGAACATATCTTTAGAACCATGAATTACATTCTGAAATTCATTAATTAATCCCTTGCTAATATTGGCATGGCCTGTACTGCTTCAAGATCCTTAAAATGCCCAGGGCCTTCATACCAAATTATGGCCAATATGTGATGCTATTACAAAATGACCTTTCGAGTAGTTACACATTGTTAATTATTTTCCAAGTCTAAACAAGTATTGACATACTGATTAGTATCTTCAATTTTATTAGAACTAGAAAATATCTGATTTTTATATGTAATAAAAACAATCCATAGTAGGAAATATTTACTACACACAAAAATCACACAATAGTCAAAAAAACTAAAAAAAAAAAAACCACACACTTTTTTTTAATTTTAATTTTAATTTTATTTTTTATTTTATTTTTATTTTTATTACTGTATACGAATAACTACCTAAACTGCACACACACACACACACACCTGTGCATTATTTCTTTCATCTTAAAAGTACCTACATTGCATTTATTAAGACATTTAAATCTAAATTTTGCATGATAATCCAAGGATTACTTTTAATTTCTGATATCATTTTTGGGACTTCTATGTTAACACCAGTATCAACAGACCATGAAAAACTACTAAGTATTTAAATACACATTTAAAAAATAAAACTCTTATTTTTATGGAAATATTTATTTTTATTGAAAATACTAATTCTGTAGTTATTATATCTGGAATAAATATATAGATATAAAATGGGTCATACTTCATGATTTAACTGAATTGTTTTAAAGATCTATTTATTTTGGAGAAACCTCTATATACACTCAATGGATTATCTTTTTTATCCATAGAGAATAAAGCTATATAATTTGCAGAAAATGGTTGCAACTGGAGATAATCATATTAAGTGACTTAAACCAATCACGAAAAGATAAGTATCATATGATTTTTCTCATATGTAGCTTCTAGATTTCATATAGATATATAAATCTATTTATATATGGTATGAAAGTAGAATTAAAATCCTTCAGGCAATAAAAGAGACTAATGTGGTTGAATGGGCGGTGACAGAGTGGAGGAGTGTGAGGGGAAATAAATTCAAAAAACTATCTTTGTGTAAAAATAAAAAGTAACTTTGAAAACGTTTTTACTTCAAATGTTAGTTCTATGGTAAGATCTTCACTGGCTCCAGTTGTTTCCATAGACTTGATACTATGGAACCAGTGATAAGCATTTCATAACTAAACAGCTTCTGTACTAGAGACTTTATGTGTGTGATTCCTTTGTCTTGATGTAAAGGCTTCTGAACAGTAATTTGACTTGATTAACAACAGCTTATTCATTCCTGGGATACAGCTTTCTAACCAAGAATTTAATATGAAAGACAATAGAAAAGTATTTACTCAAAGCAATGACCTATGCCATTTTTATGAGCCCACAGTTCTGTGTCCAGACCCGCTGTCCTGTGTAGACTGGCTGGATGCTGGAGGGTTGGAGAACCCAGAGATTGTAGATACCTTTCTCTGTTAAATTATGAGTCTGCAACAATGGCTGATCAAGGGCTGGGATTTCCAAAGTCCACAGCAGTTGTTGCTGATGGGGCCTCGGGGACCCACGTTCCATGTGGCAAGCCACCAAGAGTTTTTCTTTGCCTTTTTTTTTTTTTCTGCATTGAGCCTTCTCTCAGCAGCTGTAGCTGTCTAGAGGCTCTGAGGCTGTAGCTTCCCGTGGGCTCAATGGTCCAAGGCGGGACCTTCTGGCTGTTAGCTGCAGCTCTGTTGCTAGCGGCTTGTCTCAGGAAGATAGAGGAATGACATTTTAATTGGTCTTCCTTCTGACAGAGAGACAAGAGCAAGTGGCATCCCACTTGCTACTCTTAGCTCCCGGAAAGGGAACTTAACAATCCAGCAGTGCTTCACAGAAGACAGAGTGGAGTTTGACCACGTCGTGGCACTGATTGTTGTTTTATAAATCCTCCCTCCAAGCTTGTTTTCCCTGTTGTGTTCCCTCTGCCTGGAGTACGGTGCCCACCCATGAAGTTTCACAGTCTCTATGTCAAGGAACTGTGCTGGGAACACAGTGTGACACGTATGAGTCTTTACCGCATCTCTGCTGCCTTTGGGATTGGGGTTGCTCCATAAATTGGAGCGGGAATGAACAAAGGAACCCAGGGGATATGTGTCAGAGGGTATCTCTCTTTAATGCAGGGTGAGGTACATTTATAGGGCTACAAGGAGGGGAGGAGCCAGTGACCCCAGAAATTCCCATTGGTTATGACAAGGGTACGGAAGTGGCCTCATTTGTGTATGGAGTTTGAGCCTGAGTATCCAGCTTGAAGGGCAGACAAAGCATCTTTGCTTCAGTGAAGCAGGCAGTATTGATATCTAATAATTTAGCTGGGTTTAAGCCAGGACTAAGGTGCGGAGCAGTGAACGACTGCTGTTTTCAAACCCTAGGGGCGATGCAGGATTCAAAAGCCAGCTTTGAAACACCCTTAGCCCTTGGACAGTCCCATAAGTAGAAGCCTCCTAAAATCAATAAATATATACAGGTTATCCAGATGGAATCACCAAATAATGGGGGAAATGGTCCCAAGTCGGACATTTCTCATTACATAGTGTTGGCTCAAATACTGTAGAGGAGCTACATCAAAGGCGCCCCTGTACAGCACCAAACCACTCAAGTTATTATTGCCAAGGCTATTGGCTGCTCTCTACAAAGTGATTGGTAAGGTTCAATTGCTGAAGACAATTCCTCCACAACTAATTGATCATGGAGATGTCGAGCTGATAACTACCTAAAACTTTCACCCCTACTGACTAGTATTCATGTTACTGGAAGGAGAAAGTTTCAAGTCTTCAACCAGTTTACAAACTCTTCAGTCTACAATCCTGACTTGCCTACAAAATGTGATAAATCAATAGTAACCAACTAATATCTGATTGGATTTAAGGCACATTCCATGAGTTGGAAACCATATCAACACTGCTCAGTTAGTCAAGAACTTGATACTAGATAGACCATGGACGTAGGAAAAAGCCAAATACTACTAAATTGATGTAGCAATTAAATGACTGCTTATGACATTCCGCTGTAGTCACAGATTAGTGCCTTGCTCAGCTATCATTAGAGAAGCTCCATCCTGCAGTATATAGGAATGAAAAGAGACCCACCCTGGAAAACATGCAGATAATGAAAGACCTTGGAATACTCAGTCCTAAATTGGAGGTCTCCATCAAATACTTCCCCTCAAGGCTCATCAAACACTGCAGAAAAGGAGATGGGAAGATTGTAAAGGACACAGGATGAGAAACACCAAGTAAACAAGGATTTAAACATAGCAGAACTGATGAACATGTGAACTCACAGAAACTATGTCAGTATGCACAGGGCCTGCACTGGTCTTAGCCTAATGAGATACCAGAGTTGAGAGGGAAGTGAAAACAACCCCCCATCCTTAATCCAGAAGCTAACTGATAAATGTTCTTAAATGAAAAATTAGTTTTCTTCAATATAGTCTCACTCTTACTCATCCATATATGGCCGATACAATATGAATTTAAAGATTTTTGTGGGAAGTTCTTTATATATATACATATATGTGTGTGTGTGTGTGTGTATATACATATGTATTTATACAAATATAAATAATGCTGTCTAGTATTGTGATTTTATGGAGTTATTCTGTGTGTGAATATGTATGTCTCCTTTTTGTTTCTTGAGTTCTTTCTTTGGCTTTTTTTCTTCTGTTGTTATTGTTCTATTCTGATTTATTTTTATTTATTTTTATTTTGTTATTTTTTAGATGTCTGTCTGTCCAAATGAGAAAGAAACAAAGAATGTGCATTTTTGTGAGTGGGGAATTGGGGAGTAGAAAGGATCTGGGAAAAGTTGGAGGAGGAGAAATCATAATCAGAAAATACTGCATTTTAAAAAATCTAGTTTCAAAAGAAAGAAAAAAGCCAGGAGAATTTCTTGTGTCTTTAATCCCAAAGCAGGGGAGATGAAGACATATGGATCTCTAAGGCTTACTGGCTAGTCAGTTGATAGAGACCTTATCTAAATGAAATGAGGAGGATGATTACAGAAAGTAATGATCTAGACGCTTGCCTCTAAACATTTCTGTGCATACATATGCAAGTGTGTGAGTACATGTTGACACAAGCATTTCTCTCTCTCTCTCTCTCTCTGTGAGTTTATGTGTCAGTGTGTGTATAAACACACACATGACCATAAGCATATATAAGAAAGACACACAGAGAATTTGGGAATAAGCTGTACTCTTTTATTTTTCAATTTGTCACAAAGAAAGAAGTTTAAATAATAAGAGTCTTAATTCTAATTACATACTAACTCAACATACAGTCTATAAAATTAGTTGAAAAACAATTGAAATTATAAATCATTAAAATATAATTGTTAGTGTCAATAATTTGGTTTAGGTTGTGTGCTGACTAGCGTTATGTCAACTCAACATACAAACTAGAGTTATCTTAAAAGGAGGGAATCTCAATTGAGAAAATGCTCTGTAATATCTAGCTGAAAGTCATTTTCTGAATGATTGGAGAAAGCCCAGCCCATTGTGGGTGTTTCCATTCCAAGTTGGTGTCGTGGGTTCTATAAGACAGAAGGCTAAACAAGTAAAAGGAAGCAAGTTAATAAGCAGCACCCCTCCATAGCCTCTGTATCAGCTCCTGCTTCCAAGTTTCTACCCTGTTTGAGTTCCTGTCCTGGCTTCCTTTAGAGATGGACTTAACTGTGGAAATCCAATAAACCTTTTCTTTCCCCAACTTGCCTTTTGGTCATGGTGTTTCATCACAGCAATAGAAACCTTAACTAAGACAGAGATCATGTCTTTGATACTGGCTTTTAGAACACTAAATGAGCACCCTGCATATTTAGTTAGGAGTTATTGAGACAGATGGCTAATTATGACAATCACCCACCTAACGAAAATGTTCCTGGCAAGACAGCAATGTTATAAAGCCTTCTGACCGCATCAAGTAGCTGATGGTATAGCTTCCTCTCTCATCACTCTTGACAAATAAGTTATTTCAAAAACATTTAATTAACTTTAACTTTTTCTATGTCACATTTATTTAAATAATGTAATTCCTTTTATAATTAATTCATATTTTTCAGACTATTCAGAGGTATTTCAGTCAATGGGAAATTAATACATTTAATTCACTTAAATGATTTACTTTTCTTCTAAATTATATATATATATATATACTGTATATATATATATATACAGTACAAAGTGGTTTGCATTATATTGCCCTTATGTTTTTTTACTATATGTTATAGCCCTTCTCATATATATATTCCTTCATATTATATTTGTAAAGTCCCCCTATCTTGCATCCAAGTGTTTACTTATTTACATCTACCTTGGGTCCTGGGATGTAGGTCAGTCAATATGGTGCATGATTGGGTTCAGTTTCCAGCAATTCATAAATTAAGTGTGGTGGTGCATGACTTTAATCTCCAGTACTGGAGAGGTTGAAGTAGGCAGTTCAGAAATTGAATGCCATTTCCAGATATATACATGCTAAAATCAGAGGTTGGCAAGGGTTATAACAGACCCTGTCTCAAAATGAACCAACAAAAAGGAACAACAATGAATAAAACCCAACAAAACAAAGAATATTTAAATTGAGAATATATAGTTAAATAAATCTTTCAGGCTGACCAATTTTTAAGCATATTTCTCCATGTTTTCACATTTCTCCATCATTTCTCTAAGTTTATTGCCCTCTTTATGATTCAGGAAGTCATTGCAATCTCACTGACAATTTCAAAAAGGACATCAAGGGAACATCTCAACTTCCTTGAAACCATAGCTGCATTCGTCTCTGAGTAATAGGTAATCATAAAGACTTGTCCAACCTGACCTAAAATACATCTTCTGTTGGAAAGTCCAGATCACCCTGTAGTTCACTTGTGCCGCTTAAAAAGAAATGAGATATTAAATTTAATCTCAAAGGAGAATTTTCAGACATAAATAACTTTTTATCTGTTGTTTATAAATGTTTATACATGGTAATTTCAGAGGTACATATTGTGATAATAAATGAAAAAAGTCTATTATGAAAAAATAAAGTTAAATTAAGTTTAAATGATTCACCTAAATTTAAGCTAAATTTTATTTGCAAGTTAGTTGCCAGATTACTTAATTTCATAAGATTCTTATATTATTCAATATATAGTATATTATTCAAGTGACTTTATAGGTATAGACGAGTTAGAAATAAAATTTGAATGGTTGTCTAAATTCAATAAACAGTCAAGCTCTGTGAGGTAGGAGAGAGTAGATTTTTAAATTACTTCATGTGACCATATTCTCAGACTGCTGAGTTCTCCCTGCATAAATGATTAGAAAGAATACTATTATAACCACACAGAACTAAATGGAATAGACTTTTGGTTTTCCTTTTAGCAAATGCAATTTAAACTTGATGATTTATTAGTGAACAAAAGAAATAAGTAGACAAATATAAATAATGAATAATGTCCTGTTGCTTAAATTAATGTTTGTAGTAGTTATATTGGTTCTATTTATCATGTTTTGGTTTAAACTATTATATCACTCCATTTTATACCATGAGGATTAAAGCTAATTTCCTCTAGCTAGAACAACAATTAGAGGAGCACGTGTCACGGTAATCAGTGGAGACTTAGAATCAATAGAAATAAAACACTAGATAAGAGAGTTATTTGTTTGGATAAAGAAAAGAATTAAATTGATTTCTTTCAGTGTACTGAAAATGGTATCAATTTTTATATACTAAAATACTAGCATATTTATATTCATGCAATGAATATTAAATGACTTGATCTTAAACTTTAAGATGGGCTGTGGTGCTGCATGCCTTTAATCCCAGCACTTGGAAGGCAGAGGTAGGCAGATCTCTATGAGTTCAAGGACAGCTTGGTCTACAGAGTGAGTTCCAAGACAGCCAGAGTAACAACAGAGAAATCCTTGAGAAACAAAACAAAACAAAACAAACAAAAACAAGACAAAACAAAACCCCAAAACAAATGAGTTATAATAAATAAAATCCTTTAAATGCAGTTTTCTTCATTTATTCATAAATATTTCTTTATTGTCCAGCTAACATATGGCACTGGGACACTTTATTGTCTATATATTGTGTAAATGTTTCAATCTGGTTTTCATGAATGATATGTGAAATGGATTCCATGTATGCATTGACTTGGAAAGTAGGAAATTTGATATACACTGTGGTTAAATAACTTTTCTGGATTATTTTTTTCTGGAAATCCAGTTTATGGATGTAAAGGTATGAGCAAGAATTGCTCATGAAATGTTGGTGCACTGATACAGCCTGGATCTATTTCAGCTACTAAGTTCCTCAAGGTCATTGACTCCTTTCAGAAGCAGTTCTGCAAAGACTGGAGATTGTGATGGCATCAAATTAGAATCCTGGTCATACATGGGGCAGGAATAGCATGTGTATTCCACTAATTCTTTTATTAGAGTCAGACAGAGATTTGAGATGTCCTGCTCTTCCACAGACCAACAGTCATTTTCAAGTATTTATTCATCTTTAAATTGAAAGTTAGGCCTGAAAAACAATGCCAAAACAAGTACACACCTGCTTACTATGTTAATTCATATTAGATCAGCCTGAAAAACAATGAAAAAATGATTTATCCAAACACACATGACAATTTAATATACTCATAAATGCTGGCATGATTCTGACTTACAGATTAAACATTAGGTGATCATCTGAAGTCATGCTGATAGTAGTCATAGGTTTTGTAATGCTTTACAACATTTTACAAGGTTGCAAATATCAGGGGAAATATCAGGGGAAAAATCACATTGTAATTTCATAAACATTCTGTAAATATATTAGAACAAAATATTTTCAAAAACCTAAATTTCTATGGAATGTTTCAGTACTTTTGAATATGAGTCTGCTAGAATGTCTTTATGCAACAGCACATTCAAATAGACTTTATGCTTAACATCCTTTTTACTATCAGAGTAATGGCTTTCAAATTCTTTAGGGTAATTTTAATATGTCTGAATTGTTTAGTTTGAATGCTTTGGTTCATTAAGTCAAAGGAAGTTTAAAAAATAAGATCCCAGTGAGTGTTACAGGTTTTCCTTTTGTCCCCAAGACTCATGTTCAGAACATAATATTGAATGTATGCTAAAGTATTGTTCTGAGAGGAATGTTGACATAAGATAATGTGATTTATGTTCCCCATCCATCAAGTTGACAGATTTTAGACAGATGTCGCAGTTTGTCAAACATAGTACAAAACAAGGCAAACTCCACAGTATTATGAAAGTATTTGCCTTCATCACAACTCATCCATCTTTCATTCCTATGAAAATTTTAGTGGTAGAAATAATGAGTGCTTCAATCAGAAATTTCAACAAACATTTTTGTTAAACAATGTTTCCTGTGAAGACATTAAAAACTTGTCACTCCAATAAAATGTGATATTTTAATTGCAGTAAAATAAATAAAGATGCTAAATTTATTACAAATCAGCACTCTAATCATGGCCTAAAATTTATTTTAAATAAATGAAATAAGTTGAATAAAATAATGAAAATTGAACCATTTATTTTCTTGGTATGTATTAAGTATTACCAATTTTAAAAACTTTACAATTAGAAGTATGCCTAAATTGTGCTTTAGTACATTCTATCTATTTCTTATTTTAATATATCCAAATGTACATAAGAAAGTAATGAAATTTACAGTATCAGGGCTCTTAGGTAGGTTAGAGACCATGTCAAACAGCTTAATAGTAAATAACTATATAATTTCTTGTTAAAATATGTTTTGCTTTAGAAACTTATTAAAAAGAATATTTCTTAGACAAGGCTAAAGTAACTTGAAATAAATATTTGGAAATGGAATGTTAATAGCTGAAAGAAAAAAATAGACAATAACACAATAAAACTTATACTTAGGGATTTCTGTTGATTGTGTTTCATGAACAGGGATTAAATCCTTGTTTCTTAGGTGTATTTTTGTAGATTTTTCTATGAGAATAATTTTAATTATTAAATAGTACTCTAACATATATAAGGCTAACAGAGGTGCCATAACATATATGTACAGTGCATATGATTTAAAATTTTACTAATAATATGGTCATACCATAGGTCACAGAAAAATAATTATTTGTGATACTATTAAAGTTTAGCAATAAGCCCAAATTAATTTCAACAGAGATTCATGTTTACTATTACATATTCCTAACAATTGTTTGAGAAAAACAATATGCAAAATCCCAAAAATATTTGGAAAGCTTACTGAATAAAATCTTAAGTTTAATTATCATTATGAAAAAAAGAAGAAAGTTTGTTTTATATTAAAAAAAATGTATATATTTTAGGTTTTTAGGGGGGGGCTTAAACCAGTTCAAACTGTCATTTAACACTATCCAATAAAGTTTAGAAATTTCAATATTTATATTTCCTTGTACGTAATGATAGGTTTCTATTATTTATTTAGTCTCTCTCTCTCGATTCTTATTCTTTCCATTTACCCTGTTGGATAAATTAAAGGTCTTTCAAATTTAATTCAATTAAAAATCTAAGTAAATAAACTTTAAACTTGTAATTTGATTCTAAAGTTACAACAAATAAAAGAAAACTTTAAGACATATTTCATTGTTTTCTCTGAAAAAAAAACAACAGATAATATTACAGTACCAATGTTATTTAGAACATTAGTATAAGTTATTGATTAATTGTTTAATAACATAAATAAAATATTTGTAATTTGTTAAATTCTTGATGATATAACTTTCATATGAAAATACATTTACAATTAAAATATATCTAAAATTAGTAGACATATTTGCTGTTAAATAGAACTTCCTTTGAATCTATAAATAAAATTAAAATAAATAAATAATAAATAAAATTGTAGAATAATCATTGCTTAGCATAAGTTAAATTTCACCTAACTTATTACTTCCTTATGCACAGAAAAAGATATCATCAAGCAGGGACTAGACTAGGAATGATATTTTCTGAGTTAAGAGAAAAATATGTTTAATTTCTATTGGTATTGCCTAGTCAGTGTATTTAGAGTAGACATTTTAGGCATTGCTATAAATATTCTGAAACTGATATTTGTATACGTATAGGAAAAATGACTCTTTGTTTAAAAATAAGGAAATAAATATTTTGTGATACAAGTAAATTTAACTTTAAATTATTCACCAAATATTAAATTAAGTGAACATGAAATTTCACATTTTGGATTGAATATTAAATGTCCTATACATGCCAATAAATCATATGAATATTCTTTATTTGGAGTTTCTATTTTTGCTAGATTGTGGAAGCTTTAAGAAGTAAGACCAGAAGAAGTGGATCACTGGAAGTAGGATGTTAGAGTTACATTAATATTTGTTGCTGCTTGTTCCTCTCTACGCTTCTTAGTAGACCATAAAATCAACAGGTCTCATCTTCCATAAGTTTCAAATTCTAAGACCTCACAGACAAGCACATTTGCTCACAAGACCTTGACTGAAAACTTTGAAACTATGAATCAAAAGAAATTCCACTTCCTTCAAGTTGTTTCTATCAGGTATTGGTTCTTCCAATGAGAATTGTAATTGACACAGTGATGCTACAAACACTCATTGACAAACAAAAATGAGCATAGACTTTTTAGCACTTAGTCCTTTTAAAACTAATATTTTCTGATAAGTGAAGTCTTCATAGTCCTTTAGCCAATGATTATTTTGTTTCAGTAATGTGTGGTAACTTTGATGGTTAAAATATACATTTAATACATTCTTTTAAACAGAGCATGAACAAGATTACAATCCGAGGGGAAATATATTCATAATTATTTGGCAAAGAAAATCTTTCCAGTAAAATATTCATGAACTTAACTCTAAGCCAAGATCAGTTGTTAGCCATTTTTCATCCCTGACTTGATGAATATTTGTTCTTCATGTTCTCTTTCTTCACATTTATGTTAATTAATATTGTTTGACAAATGACATACTGTCTGATAACTGAAAAAAATAATAAAAAATAATTTTTCCCTCAAGTATTATGCCCAAATTAAAAATTTCTCCGTAATACCAAGCTGCTGTCAATGACTGTGAAGTAGGTATTAAATACTGTGCTAAGGAGTTATTATATTATTTGGGTTTTAATTTCTTTTAAACAAAAATAAAATATTCTCCATTTTGGTGTGAAGAAATATGCAGCACATAGGTTGAAAACACATCTCTTAGAAGTTGCAAATATTGTATTTGGAATTGAGTTTAGATTTTCTGAAAAGCCATCCCAATAAAACAATGCAGTTTTCCAAAGTTAATTTTTCATGTTTTTCTAAAATTTAGACAAAAGTCTCAGATAATTTTCCTATATTTGAACAAAACTTTCCATTTTCCTTTTGGTATGAATTGGCATTGAAGTATTTTCTTAAACATTTATCCATTGAAAAAAGATCACTTTAAAAGCATGTTTATATGTTGAAATAAAAATATAATCTCATCATTTCCTCCCCCAGCTCTTCCTGTACACTTCATTGTTCTCTCATTTTTATGGTCTCTATTTCTTTTGTTGTTGTCACACACACACACACACACACACACACACACACACACACTACCTACTCAGTTTGCTTAATGTGTTTAATGTAACTTATACATATATGTTTTCAGGAATGACGACAATTTGGGAGACTTCATAGATATAACTTCTCTGAAATTACTAGAAGATGAAAATCTCACAAGAAACTTTCAATTTTTCTTGTTCTAACAATCTTTCTGTCCCCTCTTCTTCCATAACCCCAATCCTTTGGTATAGCAGTTATGTATACCAGATATTTCAGTTGGGTTGAGCACCACATGGACTCTTGTTCTGTGTATTTTGATTGTTATTTTCTGTAACTGTCTCAGTCACAAAGAGAAGTTTCCTTGATGAGGGGTGAGATATATTCTGTAGGTATGTGGTTAAGTGTTATAACATACTTAGGGATTATGCTGGTTTAGAAAAGTGAGGATTATAGGTTTTTTCCTCCTGTGCCCATAACTTTACAAGTTCCAGGTAGTTAACTAAGTTTTCAGTACCAGGCATGAATTTCTTCTTGTTGAGCAGATCTTAAGTTCAGTTAGAGAGCTACCAGTTACTGTCAATGTATATGTGCACACCCTTGCTGATTTAAGGATTTCATGTCTTACTAGTTGTTGTTTTGTGTGGTAAGCTTCATAGTTGGGGATGGCTGTTGATTGATCCATCCTTTGGAAGCTTATATAACACTTTCTGCTGCCATGAATGCTAGTTCTTGGGGGAAGGTTTTTTTCAGGTCAGGTTTTTGGAATTTCTTGACCAATTCTGACTAACAAAGCACAAACTGGAACCATAAGTCAAGAAAAGGAAATTACAAGGATACGAATAAAAGAAAAAAAACTATAAAACTGTCCCTATTTACAGATTACAAATAATATTATATGCAATATTATATGCAACAAATATATATCATATATATATTCAAATATATATATATATATCAACAAATATATATAATATATATAATATATATATATATATTTGAATATATATATATATTCAAAAACTCTACCAGACATTTCTAGAAAAGTTCAACAATTTTTGTACTGTGGCAGGGCAGAGAATAATTAGCACAGAACATTAGCTTTTCTAAACATCAACAACAAACAGAGAAAGCAAGCATGAATACATTCCTATTCATAATTGCCTCAAAAAATCTAGGAATAAACCTAATCAAGTAAGTGAAAGACCTCTACAATTAAAACTTTAAATATCTGAAAAAAGAGATAGAGAACAAGAAAAAAAATGGAAAAACATCTATACTCATAGATTGGAAGAATTACTATTGTAAAAATGATCATTCTACCAAAATCTATAGAAAGATTAAATTCCATATCAATCAAAATTCCCATGTCATTCTTAGCAGAAACACAAAGAAAATATCCTAAAAATTCATATGGAACTACAAAACCCCCAGATATTCAATTTCATCTTGAGAATAAAAGAACAGTGCTAGAGGAATTTCAGAACATAATATATATTATAGCCATAATAATAACAACAACAAAAACCCCTGGTCAAAAAAAAGTAGACAAGAGGATCAATGAAACAAAATTGAAAGCCCAACCATGACTATACGCAAGCATAGCCATCAAATATTTTTAAAAGGTGTTAAAAACATATACAGAATTAAAGATAGTATCTTCAACAAATGGTGCAAGGATTACTGGATGTTTATATGCAGAAGATAAACTTAGATCTGTGTCTATTCTGTTGCACAACTAACTACAAACAGATAAAAGACATAAATTTAAGAACTGAAACTTCTAGAAGAAAACATAGACAGTGCCATACAGTCTGAATAGGATTCTGAATGCCCCCAAAATTGAGGTTAACAATTGACAAGTAGGACTTCATAAATCTAAAAGGCCCCTGAACAGGTAAAGAAGTGAATACTGAGTGAAAATGAAGCGTACATGATAAGAGAAGACCTTTGCCAGCTCTACATCTGACAGAATATTAGTATGCAGAGTACCAACAAACTAAAAGGGCCTGTTGGTGGTGCACACCTTTAAACCCAGCACATGGGAGGCAGAGGCAAGCAGATCTCTGAGTTCTAGGCCAAGTGGTCTACAGAGAGAGTTCCAGGTCAGCCAGGACTACAAAGAGAAACCCTTCTCGAAAAAACCTAAAGTAAACTAAACAACTAAACAAAACTAAACCAACAAAACAAGAAGAAATGCAAAAGAGTTAAAAACCAATGACTAGCACACACAAAAAAAAATGGGCAGATGATCTGAACAAAGTCTTCAAAAGAAGGGAAAAATGGCTAAGAAATATCTCAAAACATGCTCCTGGATTCCAAAAAACTGGAAAATGCAAATCATAATTTTCATATTTTATTTTACCCTAGTCAGGATGGCAAAGACAAATAATACAACTGACAACAAATGTGGTTGGGAATGCAGGCGAAAGAGGCCCCTGATTCACTTTTGGTGGGATGCAAACTCGTACAGCCACTATAAAAATATGTATAGAGAGTTCTCAAAAACCTAAAAACAAATCTACCATATGAACAAGCTATGTCACTCTTTGGCATATGCCTAAAAGATTCATCATCCTACTCTACAGTAGTTGCTCAGCCATGCTCATTGTCCTTCTATTGACAATAGCCATAAAACAGAAATGATATAAATGTCCTTCAACTGATAAATGGAGGATTAAGATGTGGTACATATACACTGTGGGATACTATTCAGCTATAAAGGAAAACGAAATCATGAACTTTGCAGGTAGAAGAATGGAAATAGAAGAGATCATATTGAGTGTGGTAACCCAGATTCAGAAAGACAAATGGCTCATTTTTTTGGAAGACCATTAGCTAAAAGTTTTCAGTTGTGAGTACATATCCCAGATTAACTGCAGAAACCAAAAAATAAAAAGTGGATAACAAAGAGGTGTGCAATAGAGAGGGGAATAGAATGGTACAAATGATTTGAAGAATGAAATGGGGGAAAACAATTAGGAGCTTTAGTTTAATTGTAGGGGGATGAATATTGAAAGAAAAGAGGGTATACCATAAATGAGCAATCAAGATGTCTGAAAAAAATCATAAAAATTTATATAATTTTCTATTTAATTAAATTTACATATAATGCATGTAAGTCTGTATATATATATATATATATATATATATATATATATATACATATTTTAAATGAAAATTTGCATTTGTGCTGACAATGTTCTTCCTTGTGGATTTTCTCTCTCTGCCTGCAGGTGGCTAAGCTATCAGCTGCTAGCTTAGCCCCTGGGGAAAAAAGTGAAGCATATGGTTTGACCTGTGAAGGCAGGTTCCAGATCAAAGGACTAAGAGCAGATTAGAGTGAGACCAGGACTCTTAGGAGAGCTTGTCAGAGGAACACCTCTCAGTTTATTAAAGCAAGGGTTATTACATTTATAGGGTAGAGACAAGGGAGGGTCTTTGATACCCAGAGATGGGAGCCGTCAGTTAAGACAAGGATAGCCCAATTTGCATGGGGAGCTCTCAGGATCCAAGTCCTGCAAGAGCACCCTCTCCAAAGTGTAATCCCACAGGGAAAAGAGGAAGACATCTTATCAGTAAATGGGCTCAGCTCTGGGCTCCAGTTACAGCACATGTAAGCACCAACCAAGCCACATTCCTTTGCTAGTGATCTGTTGTGAAGCAGGCAATATTTAATATTTAGCCAGGTTCTGGCCAGTCTAAGAAAAGGGGGGAGCAATGGAAGACCTACTGCTTTAAGGGTGAGAAAATCTGGGGTTTATAGCATGCTTTGACTTACTCTCAGCTCTAGGACAGCCCCACATTTCCCAGTAGCTATAGACTATCTAAGAAAAACCCCATCATCAGACATGAAAACATTCTTTTTTAAAGTTGTTTGTCTTTAGTGTTATTCCCATTTGGGAATATAAACTATGAAGTGATTTAGGTAAAATCATAGTGTTCTGTATTAGAAAGTCTACCTAAATTTAGAATCTCTGCAAGGGGTAGGGAAGATCTTCTGAAGGAAAACAAAGAAGTAGGAGGGGGAGGACTAAAATTAAAGATATATTAAAAAAGCCACATGGAAAGCTAATATTTTATAAACCTATTAAAAATACTACTAAAACATTTTCAACTGAGGTATTACCTATGAGTGGGTAATATTCTTTCCAAAAGCAATATGTTATTAAAAAATTCTAATGCTATATGTGATATGTGAGTAATATGTGATATAACTCAATTATTAGTCAGGGAGGAAACACCCCAAATCAACAAAAACTTGCTCTTGGTTATCTAATATATTTGGGTAAAGACTCTTTTGCTGAATACTCTGCAAACTTTGGTCACAGGACATAAAGAAATCAAGCTAGAGCAAAGATGGAATCTTTCTCACTATAAGTTAGCCATGACAGTGCCAGAAAAGATTATGTAGGCTGCTGAGGGTGGGGATATCAGTGGCAGTTTTACCTAGTGGTGAATTCTGACAGCTACAATAAAGCTCCAGAACCAAGATGTGCCCATTAGTGCAATAGCAGTATGGCTAATGTGGGAGTAACTAACTACTTTCTATGTGAATTAGAGGCCTGCTCCATAGAAAGAAACTCATGCCTTCTTCTGTATATCTGATCAAGAGCCAATACTGGTAAGGTCATAACCCTTGGCAGGGCAATCCACTACTAATAATTTTCTAAATGTTTATTTTATCAGATTGTCTTCTAACTACATCTCTTTATAGAAGTAGATTAGTGTTATGATCAACCTTTGGGAAAAACCTCATACTGAGTTGAGAGTGGTTAATGCAGAATCTCCTAACTGGTACAGTGCCAAGAGTAAGTCATGGTGGAAAGTTTGCCCCTAAATGAGATAGCTACAGCCCCTCCTCGAAATCCCAGGGAATATTTCAGAGGAAGGTTCAGAAAAATGTACGTTCTAGAGGATGTGGAGATCTGGAGCCAAAAGATAGCTTCTGGACATGACCTAGCCATTCAATTCATGAAACTCGCTGCAAACAGGGTTATCTGCACAAGACTTAAACATGTTTGGGACCAAACATTTCATCATAGGGGAGAGGACAATTAATATCAGTTAAAGTTTCTTGGCTTGTGGAGTTCATTTTGGCCATGGTGTAGTCACCAGTTCTTTGCCCTTACTTGAGTAAATAGCTCCAACTCATGTACAGACAAGACAGTAATTAAATTTGATGGGTCATGCACAATAAAGACGACACAAATGGGGTGAGGGTTGTTGGGAGGAAGGTCTCAAAGGGAGGGAGAATACAATAGGAGATGAATGTGACTGAACTTAAATAAATGTATGAAACTGTCATATATTGTAAAAAAGTTTTAAAAACATACTTAACACAAATCGCTGGAATAAGTATTCCTAGGAAGAAGAAAACTTGTGATTCATTTCATGTTTGTAAGTGACATGATTATTATATCCCCATCAATAAATAAGCACTGTTAAATTATTTATTTATGAAGTCATTTGATCAGTAAAAATATTTTGCACCATAAAAATAAGAGAATGTCTTACAGTATATAAAGGACTTTGTAGTTTTTCTAAGTATAACCCATTTACATAATAGAAGTTATTTAAAACTTTAAATAGAAACTTTTATTCATTTCTAAATGTGTAGGGTACGCCTTGATGGCACCGAGAAGTTCATTTGAATTTCATGTATTGTGAATGTTTAACTTCATTTTGACTGTAGTAGTTAAAATTAAATTCAGTAATAATGGCACAAGAACCATAACTAGTTTTAAATTAGACAAATAATTACCTCTACTTTGTGAATTGTATTTAATTTACGTATTTCCTGGCATACCATTATTGCAATTTCCCATTCCCTTTCTTTTACTAACTTAACATGTATTCTAGTACCTCTAGTGAACGTATGGGTTCACAGTGATTCAATAATTAAATTGTGAAGAACATAGTCATTGAAGGAGTAGAAACATCCAGAGCTAAGATAAAATTGAAGAGGTAGATACTGACACAGTATAGCACAGGTGCAGAAGAGCCACTGTCAGCCACTTGAAAGAGCTTAAGTATATGTTGAAGACATACTATAATCTCTTGATATTGTCTGACCTTGCCAGGGAAAATTCTGACTTTGTTTTACTCTAAATT
Organism: Cricetomys ansorgei; assembly: GCA_026225945.1. NCBI lineage: Eukaryota > Metazoa > Chordata > Mammalia > Rodentia > Nesomyidae > Cricetomys > Cricetomys ansorgei. The sequence continues at coordinate 9,195,903 of JAMJFZ010000107.1, forward strand.
GGGGGCAAATCTTTTTTTTCACCTGCAGTAATCGTTCAGGGATAAAACAAGTTGTTCCATCCACTGAGTCTCTCTATTAGCCTTCTGTGTGCTTCATTTGTCCCTTCACAGGAAAATATTATTCATTATAGCATCTTACAATTTTGCAGGAAATTTCCTATCAACACTCTATTTCCTGTAGGTTGGATAGATGGATGGATAGATGGGTAGGTAGGTAAGCAGAAGAAAACCTATGTAATTTCTAGATTCTTTCCTGAATATTAAAATATATTAAATAATATATTCATATCTAAATAAATCAGATATCTATAAATTAGATAGAAAATGATTTTAATGAAAACATGAAGTACTAATTTTTTATGATTTAAATATCTTTGATGCATATTGCCACCTCATAAGTCCTTAAATGTAGGAATTTTTCAAGTTGTTTGATCATTTAAATCAACATATTTTTTCGTAGAACCAAATTCTGTTGGTTTGAATGAAAATGGCCTCCATAGGCCCATAGTGATTGGCACTATTAGGAGGTGTGGCCTTGTTGGAGGAAGTATGTTACTGGGAGAGGGCTTTGAGGTTTTAGTTTCCTAAAGCCATGCCCAGTAACACTCTCTTCCTGCCTGCCTGAGGATCCAGATGTAGAAATTTAAGCCTCTTCTCCTGCACCATATCTGCCTTCCTGATTCCATGCTTCCTGCCATGATGATATGAACAAAACCTCTGAACTATAACCCAGCCCAAATTAAATGTTTTCCTTTATAACAGTTGCTATGGTAATATTTTCTCTTCATTGCAACAAAAACCCTAATTAAGACACTAATTGAAAACTTCTCATCAGAATAATTTTAAATATAGTTTCAGTTGGGAATTTTAGATATTATTTCTAAATAAAAATTGGCTGAGCTCTCCAACTATGACAACATCATAGATTCTCTAATTGACAGCACATATCTTTATTTATTTAAAAATCATGCTATTGAATAATTTTTACATATTATTTCTGGCAAATTCATTACTTCATTGAATGTGTGTTCTATATAATCAAAAGGATTAGTGATCAGTATTGGCAGTAGGACAACTGTTTTATTTAAAGTGATTCAATGGATTCATTTAACATTGATTATAATCCCTTATTTCCCAAGAAAAAGAGGCAAAGTATTCAAGTAGAAATGCGTTAAATTAGTGGAAATTTTCTTGCAGTTTGGTTTTCATTAAAATACTCTTTAGGGGTAAAATAAAGACCCCCCCCCACCTCTGGCATGAAGGACATTATTTGATATTTGATTTATTTGGATGTCTATTTTTTATAGGTAGATTTTCCAATCTCCTCACCCTGAAAATGAAACAACGATGTAGTACATTATTCAATTATGCTGTATTACCTGCTTGATTGAAGAAGAAAAGAATGGTCTGAGTAAATGAAAACCAATGTACCCAACTTATAGTTTGGCTAATTTGAAATAATTATATCATATAAAATGAGAAGCCATTTATTATATTTGATTCATCATATCAATTTTCTTTAAATACTTTCAGATATAACATGTCATGCAAGAGCCACTTTTGCAATTGCATTAACTATCAAGAAAGTAAGCAATGACTTGTGAACAATATTTACTACCTCCTAGCAAATCCAAACAAGTAAAAATGTTGGCATTCGTATATATTCAAACAGAAAAAAAGAAAATCGGAAATTTGATGTTAAGAATACAAAAACATGTTCTTTAATAACATAGCAAATTCATAGCAGAATTCTTCTTTTCTATTAATTATTATCAATTACTTGTTAGAATAATATGAAAAATTGGGAGCTTCATTTATTTTATATGCATTAAGATAGTCCTTTCTCTGTACTCCAGTAATCTCAAATATCAGATTCTCCACTTGCAGGTATAGATTCATGCCAAGTGTAGATGTTGATTCAGGGCAAAGCCTTTTATTCTTTTGCTAAGTCAATCACCAGTTCTTTGTCCTTGAGCCCTGGGGATTTCATCGTCTGTACAATCTAAAATATTTAAGTGTCCTTACAATCTAATTTATCTCTGAGACTTACTACTGACTGAGCCACTCTGACTGGCTGTATTCTAAACTACCACTTTTTACTCTGAGCTGTACTGAACTCGAACTCCCCTCTTTGCTGATTGGTTTAAACTGTCCTTCTATGCCAGCTCACTGGGCTCTTCTGACTTACTCTGGCTGATTCTCTGAAACTGCTCTACTCAGCTTCAAACTGACTCACTCTTCACATTTGATACTGTCTTCTTCTGCTGAGCTCCCTCTGTGTCTCTGTTTCTCCCTGAGCTGTCACTGTTCCACACTGTCTCAGTCGCCTTTCTGCCTTATCTTTAGTCAGACTGTTTCATTGCTTCTATGTCTAATAGCCAGTCTGCCTGCTTCAGATTGCTTGCCTTATACTGCCTTAGCTGCCTGCTGTAACTGACTCTTCTGTAACTGATTCTGCTCTGAGATGAAAGCCTGCTTTTATTTGTTAGAGCTGGCATGTCCTCGCTTTGACTCAAACTTAATCTCGCTGCCAAATCTTCCTCTGATTAATCACTTTGCTTGTCCTTTACTGACTCATTACTGCTTGTGTGACACTGATCTTTCTGTGCACTACTTCCTGTGTCTTTTTCCACACCATTTCTGTCTTAGATATTAAACGCATGAGTAACCACTCTCTACTGGGGTTAAAGGTATTTGCTACTACTACTTTCTGAATACTGGGATTAAGGGTGTGTCTACATCCTATCTGCCCAGGCCTCTGAATGTAGCCCTCTGGAACACAGACCCTTCCTAGCTTTCACACAGGCCTATTTCTCTACATCTATTACTTAGAGTCATGAAATGTTTTCATAAATATCTGATTTCATGATATTATGACATAAGAGCACAATTTTAGCATACATTCTAGCAAAAACTGCATATATCAGATCACTAAAAATAGAAAAATGAAGAAGACATGGGGCTTGTTTGCTTGGACCTTCCATAAATGATGGTGTCCCTCTTGAAAGATCAGCATTAAATTAGATAATTTTTTTATCATAACTTTTTGTACTTTGTTTTCAATTAAAACTAAGGTTTACAGAAGAACAGAGTTTACAACATATGAACCCAGTGTAATAATATAAAGCAAGAATGATGTTTGGATCAGGTGGTAGTTGGTAGTCAAAGTTATCAGAAGCAACAATGTTGGATTAATTTTGCAAGGATATTTATTTTATTATAAGATTAAATCAATGCATAAGATACACATTGATCATATTCACACACTATAGCACCTTTTTGTCATGTTTCCTTGTCATTTCTTTACATTGTCCTCATCTCCAGTAGTCTATATTTTATTTTAACATCCATTGTTTTTCTTTTCTTTCCTTGATTCCTCTAAATTCTTCACACTTAATAGAAAACATGCTATTCTGGTTTACTTTGCTTAACCTGATGACCTATAATTTCATCTGTTTTTGTGCAAATGGTGTGAGTCTTTTATTATTCATGAGTTCATCATGCATTCATACTTTTTTTCCATGTTCCTATTGAGATTAACATGAATTGGCTTTGAAATTTTGTTCCTAAAACAGTAATACCATGAACTTTGATTTTCATGCGGATACACACAGAAGTGAAGAGTTGGGACACAGTCTGAATGTATTCTTGCAACAGACAGTTTCTTCCAAGGAACATATAGGTTTACTGAAGTCTTGGTCAATAGCTGTGTTTCCCCCAAATACCACTCTTTATCTCAGTATAGAAAGCAGTAAGTTTGATGTGTGAAGTTCTGGTGAATGTTGTGTGCTATAGACATTGTGTTCCAGTTACACTGATTTCTCTCAGGACCACCTTCATATCCACACATGGCAGACCTCGCTTTTGTTTTCAGTACATAGGCTACCACTCCAAATGAAGCAGTTGCTCATAGATATATCCAGAGTACAGGCCAGACAGCCTACAAATTAGACTTCAAATTAGACTTCTACTCTTCATCTATGCCACAACCCATTCTTTTCTTCTCTTTTTGGGTGATCGCTCACTAGTGTTTCTAAGTAGGCACTGGGTATAGGAGACATAAAAATGGAGAGGCTGCTGTTATTCCCAGATGAAAGATTTGATAATCAAAAGCCTTTAGTTGGCCCCTTACAAGAGCACCAATGAAAATCTAGGAAATATAAGTGATCACTTGTCCAAACTCTTATAAGTGATCTAGCAATTACTGTTTTAAAGTATAATTTCTCAGAATTCTCACCCTTGTTTGCATGGATCTAACTTAAACTTTTGTTTTCTATTTTGCTTAATTTCTTGTTGAAGAAGAGCCTCTACACTTCCTTACCATGTTGCCCAGAATTTATTTCTATGGCTCTTTCTTCTACACCTCTGAATTTCAGTATTTCTGGATTTCACCTGGTTTTCTTTGTGGTTTACTTGTTCTTTCCAGTCCCTTTCTGTACTGTTCACAGCTCCTTGTAGCCACACACCTGTTTCAATTCATATTTGTGGAGATGCAGGAAAGTGTTAGGTGCATGTGCAACTCACCACATTCCTCTCTCTGGGAAGAGTTTGGAGACCTATTACATAAAACTGGGCCTAATCATGGCATCTACTTTGGGGAGAGTTAGAGACCACTGATAATTGGTTTGAATGTTATCCTTTAAAATTAGTCACCCAAGAATTCCTTAGCCATGATTAGTCAATTTATTTTTGCTCTAGATTGAATGTTCATATATTTAAATTCTATCCTCCAATGCAATGGGTAGTAAGAGTCTTACAAGACCTACCGTATATTGAAATTAATGTATTTAGATATGATGTTTCTAATATCTAATTAGAAAATATCTAAGACATGTTATTGTCTACAAAATCAAGTGACTGCATGATTCTAAGATGTAACAACAATACACTAAAATTGATATTTGGAGAACAGTTCAGTGGAGTTAATACTGTCAAACTTTGTAGACACTGATTCTAGTTAGTTAGGTGGCTAACTAGTATCTATGGCTCTCTAGTCTTTTAAAAGTGACTAAAAACTGTGAAATTTAACATACTATCCACCTAAAAATATATAAGTGGAAAATATTAAATATTAAATATTTACTGAAGATGTTTCTCAAGTTTCCTAAAGTATTTTATATTTTGCTTAAAATGAAAATGAATGACTGGAACATTTTTTCGTCTTTTATTACCAAAAGGGAACAGTCAGGAATTGGAATGATCGCAGTATATAATTAAGGAAATATATTTCAGAAAAATTAAATAGCAAGTATATTGAGATCCGGACCAAACTAAGAAATGACAGACTTATTCATGTCATTTGGCAGTTTTTTTAAGTAATGAAATTACTTTTAAGTTAAAAATTGTTTTGAAAGAACAATGAAAGATTTCCTTCAACTATATAATTGATTGAAATTCAAAATAAGCCTTGAACAGTCTTAGTAGAGAACGATATAATTATTTTATTTCCAGCTTTAAAAACTTCAGTCTGATAGTTTTTAGTTATGTGGCACACTCAGTATGCTCTTCTAACTCTGACAGATAATTCAACACTTATTAATTTCAGCTTTGGAATTCTCAGAGACAGGCATGCCGAAAGATGAAGCATCTGGAAACCAAAAAGAAGTGTTAATCTAACTATGCTATTTGTTGTCTCTACTTGATTACATAAAGACTTGATTTATTTGGGGGTCTGTAAAGTTGAAGAATTACAAGTTTTGCTTCCCTTTAAACATTTATTTTGTCCAATAATAAAAAAAATGTGGAAAGTCTAAAATAAGTTAGTATTAAAAGTTATCTGTAAGAGAGAAAGAAAAAGGCTCACAGATGTTGCTTATGTAGCAACATATGTTGCTCACATATGTAGATTAGTAGGAAATAGCAAGTGACTAGTATATAAGATAAACCACAATTCCTGAATATTTTCAATTGAATTCATATCACTTATTCAATAGTGGATCATATTAACTAGTAAAAACTGAATAACATTCTTATAAAGTGAAACGCTACTTATGGCACATTATGATTCTGTCATTCTCAGGAGTTTGTTCTTACAGTAGAAACTCATTGTATGTTTTCTATGGAGAGATGTGTTTAACTCTGTGCTACTGTCTCTTCTTTCTTGTACTTTTTTTTTCCTTTTGGATGGCCCTTTCCATAATTTTCTGTGAATTTAGAAAAAAAAATGTAGTTTTATATCAAATTTTTAGGTGTATTATACTAAATTTGTAAATGGAAATTTAGTTTTACATCGAGAAATAGCATTAAGCTTCCATTGGCACCATTTCTTATGAACCTGAATAAACGTTTCTATTGTCTGAAAACACAAGCCTGCAATATTCAAATAAATACAATACTAAATAGCAACACTTTTCTATTGAAACTAAGATCTCTATAGATGATTTTAAACTAGACGATTTAGGTATATGTAAAAGTGCTATTATTTAAAATTAATGCAGACTTACTGAATTTATGAAGTTCACTCATTTAAATCATGAACTATGAAACTAAATTATGTGTCCAAATCTCATATTTACCATTTTCCCTCTAAATTGTTAACAGAGGTAAAGAATTTAACATTTAAATATAACAGTATTTTTAGTTGAATTTGATTATTTGAATTTTTGGAATTAGAGTATTGATAATGGTATAAGTTAGTCCCTCACTTTTTTGACAATTATTACTAATTTTAAATCTTTTACATCAATTTATTTTTGTTCTTTTACTAAAGATGGATTTTTCTGACATACTGTATCTTAATTGCAGTTTACCCTCTGTCTATTCCTCCCAGTTTCTCCCGTCCTCATCTATCACTCTTTTGTCTCTCATTAGAAATCAAATAGTATAATAATACAATAAAATAACATATAACAGGATGAAATACAATAGGAAGGGCCTGACAAATTATACCATTCATTTCTTTTTCTAATTAATCCTCTCTTCTTCCTCTCCTCCTTCTATCTCTCCTTTCTTGATTAATGTCTTTTCCTTTATCAAAAAATTTGAGAGAATCCCATCAACACAATAATATTTTAAGAGGATAAAAGTGTTGCTTTGTAAATGAACATTTAACTTATTTTTAAATTTTTGCTGTGGAGAATAATGTAGTTGCTAGAGGAATGTGGCAATTTCTTTAGAATATAGTCTTCAGTTTTACAGAACCACAAAAAACCCCAACAGCTAAAGAGCTCTTGTAAAACAAGAATAATGCTGGAGGCATCATACTACATAATAACTTCAAGAAAATTCAGTTTTATAAAATTTCATTAAAATGGTAGTTTTATGTGTAGAAATAATATACTCAACTATTTTAATGGAATTAAAATGAAACCTCAAGTAAAAAAAAGTAAAAAATAAAATTCCAATGTAATTATTTTCCCAAAAAATGCCAACATAAACCTAGATCAATGGAAAGTCTTAGCATAAGAACAGACTTACAGACAAATAGAACAGAACCCAGATAGAGAAACATACATAGTGAATAGCTGATTCAGAGTGACAAAAATTCACAACATAGAAAGAAATGGTCTCTTACATTGCTCTGGGAAAATGAGATATTCACATACATACATATGAAATCAGAGTCTTTTAAATCAAATATAAAAATAGTTCAAAGTAGACTAATATGTCAAGGATAAGAAATATTTAAATGGAGAAAGTTGAGAGAAGAAAAAATAAGGAAAGTCTTCATGGCATTGGCTTCAACAATAGTTTCTCTGCTGTTCCATCAGAAACACAATCAACAAAACATAGACAGATAGTACTTCATCAAATTTACCTAAGCATCTGAATAATTAAATCTATATATTAATGACAAGAAAAAATAATTTATAAAATTATTTCTCATTTTAAAAGTTACATTTGTTGTAGATTTAGGTGCATGTAAAAGATACATGTTTATTGTGCTTTCGGGATGCAGGAGTTACATTCTGTATTGATTTCTATTGTGAAGAATGCACATCACACACTGATGTGAAGCAAAGGGATTGGATAGACATATCTTCATAGAAGAGAGAGCCCTAAAAAGCACACAAACAGATGTTCAATATCACCTATCAGTCTTTAAAAATAAAATCTGTGTTGAATGTGAAGAATAGCAATGAATATGAAGAAAGTCAAGCTCTTCTTCAATCTTAGAGGAAATTTAAAGTTGTGAAAAGTGTGGAAAACACTGTTTAGGTCTTCAGTAATATAAATAATTTAGTAACTGTATAATCTGGTTAATACTATCTGCCTACATATATAGGAAGAATATATGTTTCCTAGATACCAGAAATTCCTACTCATAATGTGATAATTTTCTATAAAATAATCAATAGGAACATTTGTAGGATGTAATCTACAGCGAAAGTATAAATAAATTTGGGTTATTCAGATTATCCAAAGAGGTATAGTGTCTAGTTCAGAGGGTACCTAATATGAAGTATAGTAATGTGTATTTCCTAAAATATTGAACCTGTGCTTTATAGTGAAATGCCATCTAGAATAGTCTTCAGTCTTCAGTGTGACATGAGAGCAGATAACCTGTCGGGGCATTTCCCATAGCTTCATTATTCCAACTTCAAGTACAGAAGAAATATGATTTACAGTCATCATAATCAAACAAAAACTTCTATCATTGTTCTGGCTTCCTTATTTAGTGGATTCTAAGATGCACAGTGATTTTTGCTTCTTATACTTTTGGAAATTAGAAATCAGTGTGTCATCAATAACACTTTACAGTACAAAGCAAAGTCTCATATCTTGGAATATTTTCCTTCATTTTTAGTATAAATTTTAGCGAAGCAACTTCTCTCAGTGATTACAAATTGGAATAGATAATTTTTTTGAATCAGAGATTGCAGTTTTATTGGTAATATATTTTCTCTTTAGTATATTAGTTCTAATTTTCTGCTGTAATGTTATCTGGCATCCAAGAGTAGATACATAACAAGCTGCATTTCACAGTGTTGAAATATGTCTAATATTGCAAGGATATAAAATCTTGTAGCTGGTTACTTTCTCTGAAGTTTTTATTTTCAGAATTATTTAATGAATATTTTATTTGTCTCTGAGAATGTCTCTTGAATTTATACTTTTAGAAGAAAAAAATACTACAGTTTTATATTTAAATGACAACAATTCTATGCTAGAATATGTTAACTGTGGTGATTCCAAATAAATCATGTATTGACTAACCCTTTGGTAAGGTTCCACAAATACTTCCAAGATATACTCATTTGTTATTTACTCCTGTTTAAGCAATTAAAAAAAAAAAGATAGTCTCTGACAATCTTGAGTAATCAGAAGTTCAAAGATATATAATTCTTTCAGAATATTGCATACTTATGCTAAAGATATACTGAAGTTAGTTTTCAATTATGAAAAATGGTGATACTAAGTGCAAAACATTAATCACTAAGTGGTGCCTACAAAGTTGTCGTCATTACCTAAGCCTCTCATTGTCTGTTTCCAAAGCCCATGGGCATAAAAGTAATCAACATCGTTAAAATTAATTGCTTAGAGTCACAAAGTAAAACATTTTAAATTATAGTAGTACTATTAGTTATATGTTTACCTGCTGTGTCAAAACACCAGACAAAAGCAATTCAAGAAAGGAAGGGTTTGTTTTGAATCATGGTCCATGGCTTATAATCCTCCATTGCATGGATATCATAACAAGAGTCTTAGGTGTCTGTTCACATTGCATCCACAGTGAAGAAACAGGGAGAGCTTAGTGCTCCTAATGGGCTATTTTCTTTTCCTTCCTTCCTACCTCCCTCCCTCCCTCCCTCCTTTCCTTCCTCTCTCCCCCCTCCCTCCTTTCCTTCCTCTCTCCCTCCTTTCCTTCCTTCCTTCCTTCTTTCTTCCTTTCCTTCCTTCCCTTCCTTTTTTCTCCCTCCCTCCCTCCCTCTCTCTCTCCCTTCCTTCCTTCCTTTCTTCCTTTCATTTTATTTCCTTTTTACTTTTTCTTTTCTTTTTTTTGTAGTCTCAAACCCTAGAACTTGGAATGTTGTTTTCAACATTTAAGGCAGGTCTTCCAACTTCACTTTCCCTAATAGACAGGATCAGATAGTTTTTCCCATGGTGATTCTAAATGCCATCAAGTTTTCAGTCAAGGTCCTTGTTTTTTGTTTTTGTTTTTGTTTTTTTTTTTTTGATTTTGTTTTTTTCCAACTTCATTTGGATTTCACTGTCTGAGAATCCCCTGTATGTGCATAGTCTATTTTGATTACATCCATCATTCATTTTATGCATTTCTTTCCTGCAACTTTCCCCTCCCCACTTGATGGGCTCATTTCTTTCAATTAAAATGTAAGTACATCATTTCCCCTTCCATTTCCTCCTCCATCTCTTCCCATGTACCCTACTTGGTCTCTAGTTTTCAGTGGTGGGTGGTACTTCATAAGCCACTTCCCAATCTATGCTGGGAGTTTGGCTGTTTTAACCTTGTGAGGATCTTATACATTCATTCAAGTTGTTATGAGCTCATATGTTCAATTGTCCTGTAATGTCTACAAATATGTCTTTGCTGCAGATGCCCTTTATCTAATTCTGACAATTTTTCCATCCTGATTTTACACTGATCCCTGAGCCTTTGTGGGAGGGTGTGCTATAGATATATTATTTAGAACTTGTCTCTCTTCAGTTTCTTATTCTGTGTTGTAGGTTATATTAGCCAAGGTTAGCCAAGGTTCATTAGAGGAGCAAAACTTTTATATCTCTATATCTATATCTATATTTATATCTGTCTATATATATATCTATATCTATCTATTTATCTATATCTATCTATATCTATATCTATTTATCTATCTATATCTATATCTATATCTATATCTATCTATCTATCTATCTATATAATTTATTAGAATGATTTACAGTTTACAGGTATGGTCCAAATAATCCAACAATTGATCGCTATGAATGCAAGTCCAAAAATCCAGAAGTTACTCAGTCCACAAGGCCAGATGTTCAGTTGGTCTTCAGTAGATGCTAGAATCCTGAAGAAGTAGGCTTTACTCTAAAGCCAATGAAGGACAGGACTTGTTACCACAGCAACCAGGAAAAGAGCAAAAACTTTCTTCTTCCCTGTCCTTATATAGGCTTCCAGCAGAAGGCACAGCAGAGATTAAAGGTGTGACTTCCTGCCTCAAGATTCTAATTAGTGACACTTGTCTTCTTCCCTCAACATCCTGATCACAGGCATGAGTCTTCTACCTCAAAGGTCTAGACTAGAAGTAGATTCAAACAGAGCAAAAGTCTCTCAGGTGTGCACTCCATTTATGGATTGTATTTCATTTCAGGTATAGTCAAGTTGACAACCAAGAATAGTCATAACATAGTTACTATGTTGATCACTATCTACCGCAAATATAAAAATCTAGTGAGAGTTGAACAATGGTACTAATATATGAATATACAGGTATAAACTTAGGGAAAGTGTTACTATGTTCATTCAGCATAATAGTAGTATTAGGGTCTTCACTAGGGACTATGGCAAAGCAAGCCATGGGTTTTAAGAATATGTTGTACTGTGCATGAGTCAATGAAAAAGCCAACCAAAAGGTAGATAGTTACTCTCAAAACATTTGTTCCACAATTTTTGCATCACTAGCTATGCCTAGCAGGCCAAATTTTGGATTATCTTTCAAAGTTTATAGCTGGGTAAGAGAGTTGACTACTTTTTTACCCCAGTAGTCTATTGTAGACAATTCCCAAACTATGAAAATTAGCCAGTTAGGTAAAAACTTCTAGCTTGTTAGTAGATTGATGTTTTTATGTCTCATAATTATAAGTGGTGTCTTCAGCAACAGTCTCATAATCAAGTTTTGTAGGATATTCAGGAACAGTGGTCATAGCTTGCAATATTTTTTTGGAGGGGTAGGAATATCAATAGGACCTCACTAGCCAAAATCTCAAAAAGAAGGCAACCATACTTGGTTTTTGTTTGATAGCTTAAGGTGTCTGTGAGAGGTATTGAACCACAATTATAGAGTAAAACTATTTAAACATCTTTCATATATGTTCATGTGTACATTTTAGGATGTTTCTATTGTGTTAGGTTTCCATGTGGCTTTAAAAATAGGCCTTTATATTAACTATATCTCCCTACCATTCCCTATTCCATTTTACTCTCAGTCTTCCATTGTCCTTTCTCTCTTCTTACCATGTGTGTTAAATTTCTGTTCCTTTTTATGACTTATCATTAATTTCCTGACTTCTAGGGTTATTACAATTTAAACACATATAACTCAAGAAGATTCAAGGCAAGCATCCATAGTTGAGTGAGAACTTGCAGCATCTGTCTTTCTGGGTCTGAGTTTCCTCACTGAGAATGATTATTTTCAGCTCACTCCATGTACCTGTGGATTTCATTGTTTCCTTTTTTCTTCAAAGCTGAACAAAACTTTATTGTTTGTATGTACTTAATTTTTTATCAGGTGTATCTGTTTATCAGGTGGTAAATATTTAGGCAGATTCCACTTTCCACCTGCATTTGCATAAGATTTAAAGTATTTATTCTCAGCAAAGCTTGACCACCAAACTGTTTTTCAACCTTTGTCACCTTTCAAAAGAGTAATGTGAAGTTTTAACATACTCTTCTATTTTGATGTATATTATTTATTTTGAACTCTTTTGTAGTCGGTCTCTCTCTACCCCTCCCACTTTTCTAGCTCTTCTGATAAGTAGACGGCTAATCTATACTTACACTCATACTATCTATATTGGCTAAATGATTCTTGTTCTGAAAAATATCTCTTGGATGTAATGTATAAGGATTATTTCTTGGCAAGATTTAAGCTTATATAAGAAGTGACCTACTCATAGTTGATGTTAAAAATATTTCTTAAGTTCATAAATTTGCCAACAGGATTTCTATAGCAGACTGGAGGAATTATACAATTCAGTATCTTGTTAAATTATTTCTTTATTACATTTTCTGATATATCCATTTTCTCAATGAGTCATATATTATTTATATCTGTGTTGAATGTGAGATCTTAGCAAAATGATTATTTAAATTCTTTCAAATTGGCATTCCAATACTATTACATGATTTTCATTGTAGTAATTATTCCAAATGATTTATGATTCAAAGCCCTAAAGTTTTGATATAACTGCTTTGAATTTTATTCCTTTTAAACACAATCATCTATCCTGACTGCAGATATCATGTTCCTTTGATTTTTTGTTTTGTTTTGTTTTTTGTTTTGTTGTGTTTTTTTGTTTGTTTGTTTGTTTTGATGAGGTAATGTCATGAAGAAGGAGTAGGTTATCTTACTAAAAATACTGCTTTTGTAAAAGATTTTAATGGTATAGGCTAAAAATAATTCAAACATACAATAATTCAAGCTGTTAGACCTTGTCAGAACTGCATTCTTCTGTTTCATATTTTGTCTCTGGCAAATTTGAGTGCAGTCGTTAAATGTTTTTTGATCAGGTGTTAGTAAGTTAAACATGTCCTGAAGATACAACTTATCAAACAGGAAGCATTTTCAACATTATATATGAGTGCATATGAGTGTAAATAAGTTTCTTCAGTACTTTTCCATTCTATTGCAATAAAGCTAGCATATTTCTCTGGTATCTTATGAGAATTTTTGTATTTTCCACAGACAGTTTTAAGCACAAAGAATTATATAGGAAAGTTTTATTTAAATATGAATTATTATTTTTAACTACTTTTAGCTAAGTATATTTTTACATTCAATGATGCTACATACATAAATATTTTATAAATGAGCTTAACCACACTGGACAATAGACTGGTTGAACCATATAAAATCCACATTTAACTAATTATTATTATTCAATTACAGGATATAAGACATTATTGAACACCTTGATAGATATTCAATACATTATAGTGTAGAAGTTCATAGGTCAAAGAGAAGAGACTAGATGAGATGGTCCCAGGCTTGGAATGCCTTGTTATCCTTGCTGATACAAGAATCTAGTCTAGTTCAGAAAATAGTTTACTAAGTGTAGGATCTCAAGGCAGAACACACACCTAATTATCACCACAGTCTAGAGCAGTGGCTCTCAACTTCCCTAATTCTGTGACACTTTACCAGTTCTTCATGATGTATGGCAACTCACAATCATTAAATTATGTTTGTTGCTACACCATAACTGTAATTTTGCTACTATCATCAATTGCAATGTAAATATTTGATATGCAGATGGTACAGAATGTAGTTTGTAGGAAAATCCTAGGCTAATAAGCTAGCAGTGATTTAATTTGCTGTTTTAGAAATATAATTACATTAAGTGAAGTGATTAATGTTTCTTTATGTGTTTTAAAGTAAGTCTAAAGAATGATTATTTACTCTTTTGTCTACATTATTTATCAGTATCATATATATTTACACAAACACACATACACACACACACATACACTCAAAAACACATTCATGCCTCCTTTAAAATGGGACACATGTTGAGCAATGAATCCTGAATCGATTTGGCTGACTGGGCAATTTTGTAGTCTAGTAAGGTAAGGAGTGTACTGACCAAACACAGGCTGTAAAGGTTAATCTCTTAGGGCAATCTCTGATAAAATCAGGAAACACTGAGCATAAGTGCTGTGAAGCTTCTCTAATCTCACACATCACGTTATTCAAAGTAGACTTTGCAAAGTAATGGTAAAGTAGTATTAGTACTATTATAGATTAGATCATAAAAATATAGCAACTCATTTGCTACCATTTTCATGTGCTATATACATAATTGCTCATATTGTACTTTTCTATGACTTCAATGCACTGGGTTTGTTTATATAACCTCTCCAGAAATAGAGTATACAATGTCATTGCAATGTTCTCAGCATCATCAGGTGACAGAAATTTTCAAGAATGTCATTATAAATTTATGGGACCACTATCACCTATGTGAAAAATATGGTGAGTAGATGACTGACCTATAAACCATTATGGGTCACGTGATTGCAGGAATACACATATATATTCATGTATATCTCTATAAAATTAGATCAGGATGCAGTATAATCTCCACATTTACATATTAACATTTTCTTTTAGATAACACAATTAGTAAAAAGAGGCAAAATTAAATCATGAGCTTTAACTAAATATCCTCTGCTCTTTCAATCTCTCATTTTAAAATAACTAACCCAAATAACAATCAAATGAGAGATAAAGCATCACTGAGAGTTCTATGTTTGGCAGCAAATGCATCTAGATCAAAATTCATTTTTGTTTGATGGCATCTTCCATTTTCTTCTAAAAATCTAATACTTGGCTCCAGATCTCTCGTAAATATGCCATTTGATGCTGGTGTTGACAGTAAAAGGAATGTTTTTCCTCTGTTCAAATATCTGTGAAATTAGAAGTTGAAGAAGAAATTTTTGGAGCATCCTTTCCATTTCAATTGTCTTTGAAATGTCCAACACAGATGTGTGTTGCTTTGGTTTCTGTTTTCTCACCACATTATTCTACTGATCTGAGTTCCTTCTTCTTCCTGATGGCTCCTTCACTGTTGAGTTATCTGTTTATGAAACACTCTTCTCTATGCCTATGAGATACAGTTCTGTCTTCTTTCTAAGCCACAATTTTAGCTCATTCCTTCAAGTGGGCTTATCTTATTGATATCTAAAGGTCACCACCTGAAAGGTCTAAATACCTTCAAAAATAATGGCTCTATTACAAAACAATTTCAAAACTGATCTGACTTATATCTTAGACAATGTGCACAGTAAATTATACAAAAATACTTGATCTTATTGTAATCTATAAAGGAGAAAATAAATGAATAGATGAAGAGAAAATCTGCCAGAACTAATTTAACAATGGCAATTTAACAATTCAACAATGCCACAAAAGATACAGAAAAAAAATATGCATTTTTTTCTCAAATTTAGGAGAGTTTTCCTGGTTTTATTATTTAGAAGGACTAAATAACTTTTCAATGATTATGTAGTTTTCATTTTTTTCTATTAAAATGAGATAGTTTTATGGACTTTCACACTGATAACTTTGAATTATCAGTATTTTAGTAATTGTCTCAAAACAAAATATAAAAGGAAGCCTGTGTCTATATCATCGACTAATTTGCATACCATCAACAAGGCCTGGATTAAATCCCATAGCAAATAAAATAATAGCAATAAAAATAAGAGTAAAAAAACCAGCAAAATCACCCAGGGAGACAAAGTATGCATTAGTGGTTAGGTTCAATCAGAAGACAATATTTCACATGATCTCTGGTGATTTTTTTTAAAAATTCTCTGTTATTTCTTGTGAGGTGGCAGTTATCCAAGTTGTTTGAAAGACTGAAGATTATGATGTTTAGGAGAAATGTTTTAAGCTAAAGCAAAGATTAGTTTGGAAGATGAGTATAAATTAAAAATGACAAATGGTATCAAATATTATCAATAAGATGTAAAAGATTAAATATTAAAAAACAGATATCTACAACAATTATTTCCTTTTTATATCTCATATTTTGACAAGACTTTGCTTAGGACAGTGTTGTCATTAGGTGTTGGGCAAACAAGAGTAATGCATGTCTTGGTGTCATTGAGGGGGCCTAGGGAGATTCGTTCATTAGCTCTGGGGGTTTGTTTAATAAGCAAAGGCACATGTCTAGGAGGAAAATTTTCTAGCCATACAGTCATATAGGCTATCTCTCTTCTAACTCACTTAAAAATTATATACACACACACAGATATACATAATATATAATGTAATATATAATATATATATATAAATATATAAATATATATATATATATATATATTAAACAAATCTCTATATATGTTAGTTGGCTATTATGGGCTCACATTACTTTCTTTGAGTCCTAACTGTGAACTCTAAACTTCCTTGGATTACTCTACTCTCTCTTCATTGATTTATTTTTTTCTAACTCACATTTTTTATTTGTTTTTTATGCACATTGTATCTAACTATTATTTAAAATTTACATTTTAAAATTAAAAGTTAAAAATTTAAGAATTATGTTACTTTTTACTGCTTGTATATCTGCAGAAATAACTCACTCTTTATAACCTTAGCTGATATAAACTTGTGTTTTTATTAATATCTGGTACTTGCTAAATATGTATCCTCACATATCTTTGCTCTAGTTGGTAAATTACATTTGTGGTATTTTAAAATAAAAGACAATTTGAATTCTCCTGTGCATACTGCATTTTCAGACAGTCTCTTGAAAAAAGAAGAGTTCCATTTGACCTTGACCAGTATCCTGAAGAAATGGAATCTTTCACTGATCATTTTCTTCAGGTTCTATACCAGCTCTTGGTAGCTAACCTTGCTTTCCCTTCACTATTCACTGACTACCCCCACTTGTGCGCAACAAAATAAAGCTGGAATGAACCCTGGATGAAATTCGATTTATAAAACAGCTACTATTAAATCAACTATGTGTGATATTTCATTCAAAGATATTTCAGATTCACTCAACATTCACATTCCCTTTCAGTCTACAATATCTATGATTTCTACTATAATATGATTTCTACAGTATCATGAAGCAGTTATACACAAACATCAGGACAAGTATGAAAAATTAGAAAGCTGACATAGAAATTGATAATTGATATATCATATATATATGATATAACCTGAAGACAATTATGTATATGACAAATATGTATATATATGTATATATATTTAAAGTATGACATTTGAAATGTTATTCAAAGCCTTTTGATGGGTGGATGCTTCATAAAAACTCACCCAAAGGGTTAGAAACAACTTATAAAAACAGTCATTATTAGAGTTTATGCTTTTTACATTCTTGTTAAAATTTACCTTTAGGCAGTATTGTGTTAGGAAGGACCTGAATTCAGGAGAACTCTAAAATTTTACAAGAGGCAAAAAGAATGTAAGAGACAGAGGAGATAGAGGACACCAGGAGCAAAGGTTCTATTAATTAACTGAGCACAGCTCATATGAATTCACAGAGATTGAAGCAGCAAACACAGGGTCTGCACAGGTCTGCTCCAGGACCTCAGTGTATATATTATAGCTCTCAGTTTAGAATTTCTATGGGACTACTCAGTGTGTGAACAAGTGGGTCTCTGATTCTTCTGCCTTTTCTTAGGCTTTTTTCCTCCTATGGTTTTGCCTTGACCAACTTCAATATGATGGTTTTGATTTGTATTTTACTATATCTTATTTTGTTATCTTCTGTTGTCAACTCTTAGAAGCCTTTTTTTCCTAATGAGATATAGAAAGTGAATCCTGATAGAAGGGGACATGTGGGAGGATCAAGGAGGGAAAGAACGAAGGGAAAGTGTGATCAGGATATATTGTAATAGAAAAGAATCTATTTTCAATTAAAGGAAAAAAAATTATTTCCTCTTCAACTAATTTGATATATACCTTTGTCAGAATGCTGTTTTGGGTGAAGACTGGAGGTAGTCTGTGGTCTAGGTTTCAGGATGCTACCTCAGGCACCTTGATAATATAAAACAATTACTAACTGTAAACATTAATTAACTGTTGCTGACCTCCAGTCTGAGGTCCCTTGAGTGACCTATTATATCATCCCTTTACATTTTTGTATCCCTACCTTATTTTTCTATTGCTATTTTAATTACTCTTTATATTTTTATTGCAGTTAATAAGTCTATATAACACCAATATTTTAATTAACAGAAGCTCCACATTGAGAAGAGGGTCATCAAGAACACAGATTTCAAAGGATAAAAAAGCTTCATATTTAAGAGAAAATATTTAACTCAACCCTGTTATGCTTTACTAATGAGAAACATCCTGTTATACATTTAAGCTGTCATTCATCCAAAGAATAGAGTTCATCGGAACATTGGAGGAAACTACAATCTCATTTTTAAGATAGGTGAATTGAATATATGAAAAATGCATTTATTCAAATTTATATTTTCTAATTTAACCTTAAACTGAAGAATTATTTCTTTGAAAACCATGATATACATTACTTTTTTCATTATATAAGAGAGACTCAACATTGTCAAAAAAATAATCAAGTTTTGATAATAATTTTGAATTCTTACTAATACCTACTATGACATATATATTTAGATCCTGAAAACTTGCTTATGAAAATGATGGTAAAATCATTGACTTACATCATAAGACTTAAGGAAATGTTTATAGTCAAGAAGTGAGTTTCTACCATTTATTTGCTCTCCAGTTAAAGCTGCTGATTCTGACCCACAAGTTAAGTTGTCAAAGTGTCATTCTGTTCTCAGGCATTTATCCTCTTATTTCAAGTTTTCCAGAGACTTGGAACAGTTTCATTCACACTCATGTCTTTGGTATATTAATTTCACCTGATCTGCTTAACTGAAGCTCTGAGATCATGGAAATTGGAAGAAAAATGTTTAGGTTTTTGAACCAGTCTGACAAAAACACAAGAAAACATGATCCAATCTTCTGAAATCCTAAATCAAAATAAATCTTGTTTCATAAACTCGGGATTTTAGAAGATTCAATCTTTCAAAAGCATGACAGTGAGGGAAAGAGAATATGCACGTCATAGTGACCAAGAAGTATAAAAAGTGGAATACAGAAAGACTCAGGCAAGCTTTAGTTCTAATGATTTGTTACAAAGGAACTGCTTTCTCCATCTAGGTCCTAACACCTACCAGTCACAATAATGTTACTCAATAATGTCTCATATCATGAATCAAAAGATCAGTCTAACCACTAAGATGGTGTCACTGTTACCTAATTGTATCTGAAAACTATTAGTAATACACACAGAGGTCTTCCTGTCTATGCACCACAGCATTTCCTAACTCAATCAGCATGACAATCAAAATAGATGCTCAAAATATTTGTTATTCTATATCTGTTTTTGTTAGTATTTTTTATTTTATGTGTAGAAAAGTCAAGAATTTCTCACTTATAATTTAAGAGATTCTGTTTCCTTTGTTTTAAATGTAGGCCCCAAAGTTATTTTTATGTATATTCCTATATGTAATGCCTTAAATGTATTTCCTTTCTTTTAGTCAAACTCTGACTTTAAAATTTCTTGGATTTCATTGATGACATTTTTGCTGGTTTACTTAGCTTACCATACTAATTTTCATTTATTTACATCTATTATTTGAAATGTGCCTTCCAAAATTAACTTTTATAGATTAAGGGATATTTTATTATTGCTCTTTCTAAATCCCTTTTCCATTGCAAAGTGTTCTACAGACAATCAAAACTTCAATGATAAAGGGCACCAGTGCTTTGATAAAGATATAAAGAAACACAAAAAAATAAAAAAGAAGAGGAAATAGGCACAGACACAAAGGAGGAAACGTTAGGTCAAGAAATATTATAGTTACATCTTACAGAGCAAATAACTCTCCATGTAAAAGAAAAACACATTATATATAGTAATATAAATAATATGTCAAAATACATTTGGGACATATTAATTTAAAAGTTGGTAGAGTGTTATTTGATTTTATAAGCATTACAATTAAAAACACTCACTGTAAGTATGAACTATGAAGTAGTTTACCATGGAGAATTAGTTCCTTCAGATAATAGGTATATAGCTTTGGTGGTGGAAGTCTGCTGTTTTGTAAACTACAAAAGTAGAGATCATGCAGACACCTTCTAATCCCTAGAAATTAAAACTTAAGATATATAGAATATTGAGAATGAAGGCTGTATAGTTATTCAGAATTTATTAGATACCATTATGTTGCCACAGAATAAATAACTTTTTCTATTGACGTTCTGGACCTTGAGATAGTGGTATAATGCTATCATACTAATATTACTCTGTATATAACCACTATGACAGCCAGATGAGTTAGAATTAATAATAGATTGAAACCTTTGGTAGAGCTTTTTTATTAACTTGAAACAAATATGAAAATAGGAAAAATAGAATTACATTCTTGAAATAGGGGAATCACACTGAGGAAAATACATGTTTATAAAAGTTTTGCTCTGAAAACATGTTACATTTTATGTGGTATAGGATGGCTATAAATAAAGCAGAGATTTGAAGTGTTTTTTTTTTCACTTAAAAATCATAGAATGCAGTTTTAGGGTGCTATTTATAGGAAAATAGAATAAAACATATAGGAGAGGGAAAATGGAGAATCTCTACAGAAGGTATATCAAGTCCCCTAGGAAGGTGGATGTGATAGAAACTTCTCAGTAGTCAAGAGGATGGGTATGCTGTAAGTCTAAAATAACTAACCAGAATCTTCAGTAATTTCTATTGTTGGGGGTATGTTAATTCTTAGTTCCTAAGAGTTCAGAGAAGTGTGAAACATTATTCACCATTTGTTATGATATAAGAAGTATCCCAATTAAATTCACTCAGGCAGGATATATTTCTGTGTATAAGGCAAAGAAAATAGAAATTGGTAGGAAATGTTAATTAATCTTCATATATTGGAGCAGATTCTTACTATTAACTGGATGATGGCTCTGGGTCAAAGAATAAATTTTGCAGAAAGGAGGGTTCTGTGCATGTTAATTTTTCAAATTTCCTAGCTAGTTCTAGGTATGTATTTCAGGTAATAGTTCTGGATATTAAAATAGTAGTCTTATTGGGCAAAATATGTTAGAAGTAGTAAAATAATTGGTATTAGTGCCCTCTTAAGTTTTAGGAAGGATTGCCCTTTGGTGGTGACCTTTGTTAAGCTACTTCTTGGAGCTAGCTTAGCATTCCACGTTTAACTCACTGGAGTTGTACAGTGAGAAAAGAATACAAATGAAGGAAGAGCTCTTCGCCAATATTGAAAACAGGACTGTTTTCTATTTAAATATAGGTCTATATGTGCATTTTTGGTAAAGTATTATTTTAGTTACTTTTCTATTGATGTGATAAGACACGATGACCAAGACAATTTATAGGAGAAAGAGTTTATTTGAGGCTTACAGTTGCAGAGTTAGAATGCATAACCATCATGGCAGGGAGCACAGTGGTAAACAGGCATGTTTCTGCACACAAAGTTTTATCACCTCTTGGGATGGAGCCTGGTGTCCTTGAATTACATTTGCATGAGATGCTCTTGGTTGCTGCTATTGAGAAGCAGGAAATCCCTCAGACATTTTCGTTTCACAGGTTGGAGCTTAGCTAGACAGATTCTTGCCCTGAGGGTACCCTGTCTTTTATTCCATTTCAGAATGGGGTTTTTAAAAATCTTCTCATCTGATTCAGCACAAGCTGTGACTACAACATTTAAATTTCATGATGCCCCTTTTCACGCCAAACTGCACATTTTGTATTTCTTTTTGACACCCATGTTCGTTTTTTATAGTCAACCTGCATAAGAGGAATTACTAATAACCACAAGGCAGAGTCAATATTAAACCATCTTGAAACCTTCCCTGTCAAGGATGTTAATCCATTATTTTAAAATTTTTGCCTCAGACACATTCTTAGGAGACAGGCAAAAGGTAGTCTCATTCTTTGCCAAACTATCACAAGACTGATCTCTAGTCGAACTTCTAATTGCTTCCATCTGAGACTGCTTGAACAGTGCCTCCATAGTCCATATTTTTCTCAGCTCTACCATATTCTAAACACCTACTTGTACAACGATTGAGCCCCATTTATACTGTCCAACTGTTTTCCAAGTCAGGATTCTCCATCTTTCACATTCCTCCCCAAAAGCAGCATGGTCAGCTTTGTCACAGCAGTATCCCACCCCCAGTATTAATTCAATATCAAATTCAGGCCGAGGTACTGGATGCAGGATTGAGGCTAAATTTGGGAGCATGGAGGAGAAGAACATCAGGTGAACTCACCCAGATAGACTCTGGTATAAGAGGTGAAAATATTAGATATTCAAATGCCCCCTACTGCCAGCTAAAAAAAACCAACATACAGTCAGAAAGACAATGCAAGATTGCTGTGCTCAAGAAGTTTTAAGATAGGGAAAAAAATAATGTGTCTCTCTCTCTCTTTCTCTCTCTCCATGTTTGTTTGTTGTATGAATATAAGTGTATGGGCATGAGTGCCCATATATTAGTATGGAGTCCAGAGTAGGATATCAGGTATTTTCCTCTATCATGCTGTACTTTCTTGTTCACTCAAGTGAATGTTCACCATTTCTGCTGGGCCAGCTACGCAGAAAATTCTAGGGAACTTGTGTGTCTAGCACTATAGCAGAGAGCAAACTCTTATTCATTTAACTGTTTCCTTATTATCCATTATTTGTTTTAAGAATATTACATTGTTGCCAATTCTGAAATTCAATTACTATATTAGGTGAGATATCCAATGATATTATTTTGAACAGCCTCCAAACCCCTATGTCTCAGCTACCAGTAAGAATGAATAAAATCTATTTGATGTAATTGAATAGGTAAAAATGATATAGGTTCTATAACTACATAGTAAGTTGCATTTAAATAAATCACTACTATTTTATGATGAAGACTAAATAAAAATTAAGGTATATTAGGTTATTTATAAAGTACATCATGACAATTTACAGCTTACAATGTACTTAATGATGAAATGTACAACTTTATTCTAATTCATAGAAGTCGAAGGTGTTCTTTGTTATGACAGGTAGTAACTTTCTACTGGAGATGCAAATTAATGAAAGCTAAGAAAAATAAATTCATAATGCTTAGAAAGGAGAAAATAAAACTTGATTTTATAATGCTATATTATATATATTATATAATGTTATAATACATTAAAAACTATAAATCATAGGTTCTCAGGACACAAAATGATATTCTGCTTTGATTTCTATTGCTATGATAAAGGACCACTGTCAAAAGTAACTTATGAAGGGAAGAGGTTTATTTCTGGCTTACAGTTCCAACAGGGTAAGAGTACATCATGGAATGGAGAAGTAAGCATAAACAACAGGCATAGTGGCAATTCAGGGGCTGAGAGATAACTGGAAGTGGGTAAGGTTATGCCCTCAAAGCCTGCCCCCAGTGACTTACATATTATAGCAAAGTCACACTTTTTAATCCTTTCTAAACAAAGCCACTAATTACAGAGCATGTATCCAAATACTTGGGCATTGGGGGACATTTTCATTCAAATCAGCACATACAGTCACTAAATTGTTTTCTTTGCAAATACAGGGATTCAACTTAGATATCCAGATTTCACATAAAAGAGGCCTCATAATCTCTGTGCTGGGAAAGTAGCTAGAGGAGGATCCCATGATTCTATTGGCCAGCCTTCTAGCCTAGTTTGGCAAGTTTCAAGCTAGCAAGAGACTTTGTCTCAAGATAAAAGTTAGAAGACATCTGAGGAATGACACCAGAGATTGTTCTCTGGTGACTACACAAAGAAGCAAGTATATACACCTGCTTATCTACACAGGTGAGCATGGAAACACATACACAAATTAAATGCAGAAAATAGTAAAAAAGTTGCAAAAATTGTGTGGCCAGAGAGCTGAGTGCACACAACCTGAAATAAAGAATAATACTAATAACTTACTAATTCTATCAATACCTGCAACAAAATTTTGCTAATAAAAATAATTTAGAAACCATCTTAAAGCAGGATCAGAGCAATATAATGGGCAATTTATTACTTCATTTTAATAATTTTGGTACTGAGACTATTGGAAATATACATGAAATAAAAGGAAACATCAACATTTTATACATCAGAAACAAGCCAAGTTTAGATTGATCCTAGACAAAAATTTAACAGTTGAAATCATGACATAATTTAGAAGCATACAAAGTTTATCTAAGCTGTTCTGATAGGTAAGGATATTGAACAATGTCAAACCATTATTGCTGCTGTAGTTCAGTAGTATAATGTTTGCCCAACCTGTGTGATGCCCTGAGTTCAATTTCTATCATCAAACCAAATCAAAATCCTTTTTGCATAATCAATGAAGAACTCTACTTCAATGATACCAAAATAAATTAATAAAATATAGATAAAAGTCTTGAATAGATACCTGAAAAAGGGTAGAATAGATATCCCATATGCACATGAACTGATGTCCAGTATCACTGAACTAATAGTAGCTTGAGTGAATAGTTTGACAAATAGTTTGTCAATTATTTCATAGAAATTACAGCCAGTTATAAATTAGGCAAGAAATTCTTCTCCAGCATATTTCTCATAAAAATGGGGAAAAATGTGTCACTACCCAGCTTTCAGTGCAAATTTCAGACTTGTTATAATATAGCTGTAGTGGCCAACATCATTTAAAAAGTTTTCCATTAGGCTGTATATGTGTATTATGTTGAGACAGACTATTGTTATAGCAATTCAACAGTGAAAAAGAACAATCCTTCAAATAATGAAAAATGTAGATTAATTTCAAGTAGCTATGCTTAAGAGAAGAGGATATGCATTGGAGCACAAACTTCTTATAACTCCAGCATCATGATATGGTATGTTACACTTGTATGATAAGTAAGACTTTTTTTCAGGGATAGCAGTCAGAACTGTGACCACAAGTATTATATGAACAATTGCTAAAATAATAGAAAATAATACATTTTAGAGTTACATGATTGAAAATTCCAACTTAAATCAAATCTGCTGCTGATGTTTTAATTTGGGTACTAGAAAAATTGGTACATGTTTTTCAAATTTGAACAAACTATATATTAACTATTGCTGCATTTCTCTATGTGAATTTATAACTAAATATTTAATAAAGTCATCAACTCTTTATGCCAAAAATACATAAAATGATAAGTGAAGAAAACATGTTGATACTAAATATACCTTTATGATCATTCATGTGAAATTATCTTACAATTAAATGGAAAAATAGTCTTCAGATTAGAATATTTTGTGAAATATTAATCAGATAAAAAAGAAAGACCAAAAAAGAACTACATATTTCAAAACATTGTGATACATTTTTCAAATGAAGAAGAATTAATAAAATCTAGCAAAGTGAAGATATAATAACCAACAGAGAAGTAAAAATCAGACTGACTTCAAGGTTGTCTTCAATATTTGGATCAAGACAATGATGAGTGCTAAGCACAGTGTACATGTGTGTAACAATAGGACTCAGCACTCTGAGGCAGGAGGACTGTGTGTTTGAGTCTGTCCTAGTCTACATAACAAGATCTTGTTGAACTAAATAAGACTTCTCTATAAATAAGAAAATAAGCCAACATTTAAATTTATTTTTATTCTGATTTTTAAAAATGAATAAGGCAAGAAACAAAATATTTTAGTAAACTTATTTTCACAGAATCTACCTGAAGATTCCTGAATCTTGTGTTCCAGTAGATGAGACAGTAAATCTCATAAAGAGAAAGTGGCTATGAATAGAAAAGATAAATAAATAAAATCATAAATTCTTTATTTAAAAATCAGGCAATTACAAGAATAAATAAGAAATTTAAATTATGGATTTTATGTACAAATATAGAAGGAATCTACAGAAGATGCTAGTAGATGGATCAGGATGAATCTGGCGACATGTGAGGACAATATTTATATATTCTAAGATATGTGTTAATACGTTTAGGTTTGGGAGTAATAGAAATTCAAAGTATCAGTGGGCTGAACAAGAAACATACTCAGTTATTGCTTATGAAGGTTGAAAGTAAGATAACTCAAGTTTATATTTATCACATTGGTTCTCCATAAAACAGATCTAAACAGATAAATACAAAGACAAAGACATAAGTGACTATGGAAAAACTTTGTGATTGAGAGGTTGATATATGTGCAAACTGGAGGCCCTAGAAAATCTGCAGTGTAGTTACAGTTCAATCTGTAGGCTGTGGAGCCAGCAGAAACAGTGATGTAAATCCTAGTCAGTCTTTGGGAAAGAGACCAGAAGCACTGTTGCCCAAGGGCAGACAAAGACAGATACCTCATTTCAACCATGAGGGTAGCTTCCACCTTCCTCCACTTCTGAGCTCCAGTTAGGACTTTGTAGTTTAAACACTACTCATCTGCATTAGTGAGGAAAATCTGTTTTTATTCGTTTTATCAAGTCAAAAGCCATACTTTTCAGAAATACCCTCACAGACATACAAAGAAATACAAATTTTCCAGCTGTCTTAGTTTCTTTTCCTATTGCTGAGATAAAATACTCCTATAAAAGTGAAGTAAGAAAGAGGAATTTATATTGGCTCAGTATTCAAGGGTGGAGTCCATAATCCTGTGGAAGTCAAGGCAATCAAAAAGACAAACAAAAAAAGATAATTGTTGCCACAGACATGCTCTTAAGCCTATTGTTCAAGTGATACAAGATTCTGTCAAATTGACAAATAATACTCATCATGCCAGGTATATAGACATTCAATAGTCCTCACAAGTTAATATGGCAAGCAATACACTGGATGATATCTCTGTCACACTGTCTTTTAGAGACTTATTCTTCAATGTTTGCTTACCTAATGCCCAACATTCACAATTTACCTCCTGGCTTAAGATGTTTATAATAGTTTGATGCATCTCCACAGAGTCTACATGGCACTAAAGACAGACATAATCACTTGCCAGAATTATACACTAGATGTTTTGGATAATCTCCCTGTGAGGGTTTTAGTCTAGCGTTGCCAAAAAGATTTACAATGAAGCATGCATGACTGTTAGCCATTCTAAAAGTAAGTGAGTACTAAGCTATGGAAGAGATGAATGGTCATTTGTTAACCATCAACATTTGCTAAAGTCTTTCTAGGGAAGAATCCTATCTCCTACAGGGAAAGAAAGTTTAATTTCTGTCCTATTTGCACCCACTTTTATTTCTTTCTTTTACAAACACATGTTTATGTGACCATGCATGGATAGGTAGATATATGCAAGTTAAGTATGTACATGTTTCCACATGCACATTCTCTAGATGAAAATATGTCCAGGTTTTTGTGACGAGGTAAAGCCTCCTCCATCATTATTTTGACAAAATAGTAATGTTTGTGATAAATATAAGACACATTCTTTATAAGGAAAGAGACTGAGGAATTTTCAAAGAAATTTTTGATCTAAGTAAAGATAATTGCACACACACACACACACACACACCACATATGGAAACACACAAAATCTTTTCTTCATTTATCATTGTCTTATTCTTCTCTTTCCTATTTTTCTTATGGTTTCATAATATTAATAAAAACAGTAATATTTCACTTCAATTGTTACCTGTTCATGTACATATCTGGATATACTATCAGGCTAAAGTAACTGAGGTCAGAACCATCTCTGATGTAAGTGTCAACAGCATCCACTGACAATAGTGTATTGAGATGAACATAATAACTTGTCATTATTCTAGAAAAGAAAGCACAACTTAGCCAGGTGTAGTGATCATAACTAAAGGCAAGAGGAAAATGATCATTGCAAATTTGTGTACATCTTGGATGACATTTTGAACCAACCTGGATTTCAAAGTAGTACTTTCTGGTCAGCAATCTGGTCATAAGGAAACACAACACGTAGTCATGTACTTGATACAGAATACAGAAATACAGAGACATAAAATTTAAAATTTATAATAATGAAGAACAGAAAAATAGAAAAGAAAGAAAGAAAGAAAGAAGGAAGAAAGAAAGAAGGAAGGAAGGAAGGAAGGAAGGAAGGAAGGAAGAAAAACAAAATGGAGGAACACAGATAACAAAATGAAATTTATACTCCTAGACTGGACCTTGATCTAGAAATAAAAAATTCTTTATTGAGACCAGTAAAAAATATGAAACAGGATGGGAAAGGGTGTCTTTGGATAGGAATGCAGAGCAAATGTTGTTTTCTTTTACTGGAAAGTCATATGAAGGTCATGCAAAGAATGTCCTTAGTTGGGTGGAAATATTGAAATATTCAGAGTCTCCTATCAAAAAAATTAGAAAATGGACCTATCAATGCTGTGTAACCAGGATTCCATGCTTTAAAATATACAACATTTTCTGGTGATGCAAGCAGAAAAATCCTGAAAATAACAACTATACTGGATATTTGATTATTACTTTATTAATCCCACTACTCATTAAAGTCAACCATAATTACTTGCAGAGATGTGTGATTCTAAGACAACAGTAGAGATGGATGTGAAATATTCTGTGCCATAATATAAGGAAATGATCAAAGAGAAGTTAAAATATGACAAGACAGGGCATAGAAGAGAGAGAGAAAGTGTGTGTGTCGCGGGGGTTTGTGTATGTTTGTTAGGCTGCTGTAGGGACTCAGGAAGGGAGATATGTAGGCATATTCATATGTTCAGTCCCTGCCAGACCTCAAAAGAGAGAACCGCCATCATGTTCAAGTCATACTGTCAATGGAACCCTGAGCTTCTGAGCTTAGGTGTTTTTATTGACTCAGAACTCATCAGGTGGTCTATGGATAGCACATGCAGATCATCAACAATCAAATATCCCCAACATTAATCCAGTACCTGCAGACAATACAAAACACGAAACCTAGGAAGCCCCTCACTGAAGAGTTCACAATTATTTTATACATAACTAAAAATAAACTTCTACAGTGTGTGTATGTATTTTGTATGTGTGTGTGTGTGTGTGTGTGTGTGTGTGAGAGAGAGAGAGAGAGAGAGAGAGAGAGAGAGAGGAGAGAGAGGGAGAGAATGAACAGCAAACAATGGGGACTATCAGAGAACAAGATGAAACATTTGTATTATATTTCCAATATTTATGACTTTTCCAATTTAAAAATAAAACTAGTCAATGTTATTGTTTACTGTTAAAATCACAAATTTATTAATTAAGCAAATAAAATGTAATATATTTTTCTTTAATTTTTCATGGTAACTCAGTAACTTCAGATTTTTTATACAGTTTCTTCCTAATTACATTAATTGGATCAAAGTTAAGCACGTTTAATAAATTATTAATTCAAGTTTCACATTAATTATATAATCACTGAAGGTGATGAGACGTCAGTATTGTCAGACATTGGCTTAGAAGTATGTAGAAATTTGAGCTTTCAATAAGTATAACAAGTTCATTAGTAAGTATGCCAGAAATCTCAATTAATGCCTGTAAGAACCTAATTCCATTCTGAAAAATGGAAAAGAGAATTATTGGTTTCAGTTGCTAAACTTATTTTGCTATATGTATTTTGTTAACTGATATCTGTTAAGAGTTCACTTTGAAACAATGAGACTAATAATAATCTTACTATGTCATTTAATGAAATATTTTTAAAGAATTAGAGGAGGCCAATGCCTTTGAAGAAGTTCCTTCAGCAGCATATTACACTGCACAGCTTTATAAAGTCCTAGAGTTTCATATTTTTCCTTTATGATAATTCAGAGAAGAGGTTTAACGGGTATAAATAAGAAAAAATAATCTCTGATGTACTAATCAACTTTGAAGCTGATTATTCAATTTGTAACTTCAATATTGGTTTATTGTGTTAACTGTATTAACAGAGTTACAATAACGTTTATAATATAAAATCATTGTTGAACTCAGTTGAAAGATCAATGCTACCCATATCATTTTGTCTGCATTAATGTGGTCATTTCTTTCCCCATGTTCTGTTAAGTGAGATCAACCAACCTATTGATTGAGAGAATTTTGACTTGATATATCTGCTTACAAACAGTTCTTTAAATACTACAATTTTACATGTATAATACCTCCATCTGGATTAATAACAACTGTTCCATTTATTTCTCATCAATTATCATAACAATCAGACAGACTATCTGTTTTGTTATAGAAAATTTCAGAGTTGACCCTCACCAGAATGAGAACTTCATTAGTACTTTCACAGTTTTAGAGATAAGGAAAGAGAAGTCAGGAATCACAAAATGTCCAGAAGACCACACAACTGGAAAATGAAGGTATGCAAGGTTACTTTTACATAATAAAATTCAATAGTTAAAAAATTACAACTATCTTATGATCTAGCTAACCCACTTCTGGTTAATTATCCAAATGAAATGAAATTGGCATACCAAGAACACTCAAATGTTCAAATTCATGCTGCCACTGTTCACAATAGATAAGAGACAGAAAATCAATCCAATGAGTACATATGTGGATGAGTGGATACAGAGAGTATAATATTTTTATACAACTGAATATTATTCAGCCACAGAGAAGAATATAGTGCTGCCATTTTTTAACAAATGCATATAAATAATCTCATTGATAGCCTTCATGACATTAGAAGAATCACCATTCTTTTAATCTTTTCACATAACACTTTTGCAATATTGACCATGTCCTGAATTAAAAATGCTCTACTCATAGGATATTTGTTTTTATTTTATCACTAGTATTCATTTGGGAAAAAATAATGTAATATTGGGCTTATGAAAATTATTACAATACATAGATAGCATTTATACATTTTTGTGCCAGTTATGTTGCTCCATAAACCATAACAGGTTTTTATATATTTACCTAAGTATTAATTATTTTGATGAGCATCACATATGAAGGAACACATTTGGTGAGAAAATTATGAGTGGAAATTTCTCTTCTTCTACTTTTCCCACGACTTCCTCTGTCCTTCCCTCCAAAGGCACTGATCATACATAGAGTTACAACAGCTCAAATTAGGTGTGCTTACTTTAGGAACATGTTCAAAATGAGTTCATCTGTTTTGCAATCTACTGAGTCAGATATATTCTTTTTGAATATTCTAAACTTTATTAATTTCAATAGGCAATCAATGTGATTCAACACACTCAAAAATATGAAGGGAAACCAGATGTCCATTTTAGTATATTCTGGAGAATAATTTGAAAATATTTTACACACACATACACATGTGCAAATTAGCAAATTTGAAATGGAAGGACGAATTCCCAGTCAGGGAAAATAAGCAAATTCCTCTAAAATTTTTCAGTGAACATTCAATTTTGAAGCAAATATGATATATTGTATTGCTAAACAGAAAATTCTTAATATTTTTCAGTTCTATCCCTTTATTTTGTTATGTTTTAAAAATAGTTAATGGCATTTGGCTTATAATTTTAAAATAATTAAATTAAGGGATAATATATATGTGGGTAACATGAAAAATACCCAAAATTCAACTTATAACTATTGATTTTTGAGAAAATTACAAAATCAGTAGCATTGACCAGATCTTCAACAAGCTCATAGAAGAAAATTAGACCTAGCTAAGGAAAGACATACACATATAGATACAAGAATCACACATAACATGAAGTAGACAACTCAGGAAAAGAAATTTCCAGTGACATTTCACTATTACAATACTAAGCATACAGAACAAACAAAATGTATTGAAAGCTTCAAAGTGAAATAAAATGCAAGTCAATTATAAAAGAAAATATACCAGAGTAACAGCTTATTTCTCATTGGAAACTGAAAGCCAGAAGAGTCTTGACCAATACATTTCAAGTACTAAATGACTATGAGGTCTTACTTAAACTAATATACTCAGCAACACTATCTGCCATAGTTGAAGAATCAAGGGGAACTTTCATGATATAGACAGAATAATTTTTTGTCAATAAACCAAACACTTAAAGAAAACACAAAAAGCAATATTTTAGAGGGAAGGGAGGAAAGAACATAGGCAAGAGATGGAGAGAATAAAATGAAACCATTTTTACTAAAATACACACTGAAAATACTAACTATAACAACAAAAAGTAAAGAAAACAATAACCACAATTAACACACATTTAAAAATAGCTCTAAACATTAATAGTCTGATTATGAAACAAAATCCATCTATTTTCTGCCTTTAAGAAAAACATCTTGCCTGGCAGTGGTGGCACACAACTTTAATCCTAGCACTAAGGCGGCAGAGAGAGGTGGATCTCTGAGAATTAAAGTCTAGCCTGGACTACGGAGTGAGTTCCAGGACAGCTAGAGTTACAGCAGAGAAACCCTGTCATGAAAAAACAAAAAAAAAACAGCAAAGCAAAACAAGCAAACAAAAAAATAAACACATCTTAGCTTTAAAGAAAGACAATGTCTTGGAGAAAAAGGGTAGAAATAGTACTATAATCAAATGGGACCAGAAAATAAGTTGGTGTAACTATCCTAATATCTGACAAAATCGAATAAAACCATGTCTCCAAACTAAAACCAATCAGAAGAGAGGAAGAGGGACATTTCATTCCTATGAAAGTAGAAGAAAGGACTATTTAAATATATATGTACCAATCTCTGTTTACAAAAGTTCATATGAAAAAAATGTTACCAGATTAAAGTCACAAATTAACACTAGTCCATTAATAGTAGGTAATATCAATATAACATCCACTTTCTCCAATAAGCAGGTCTTCTGGAAAAAAAAATAAACAGAGAAACAAGAGAATTAACTGAAATCATATATCAAAAAGACTTAACAGTTCCCAATAGAATATTACAAACACACACACACACACACACACACACACACACACACACACACGTCTTTAAGAAACTCAAAATGAAATAAATCCAAGTACCAAGTACAATTCAAGTAGAACTTGAAATTGACAGAAAAAAAGTCTCTAGTGAATACACAAACTCATGGAGATTAAACAACTCATTAAATAGTGATAAAAGGGTCAAAGGAGAAATTTAAAAAAAAAAGAAATAAAAACTTGCTGCAACTAAATGAAAATGAAGACACCATTTAAGAAAACCTCTGAAAGCATTAGAAGTAGTCTTATAAGGAAAATGTATATATTACCTTAAACACACACATACACACACACACATACACACACACACACACACATACACACACATAAACACACACACAGAAGGAACACAAAGAAAGGACTTAACATAGCTAAAGAATTTGGAAAAAAAATAATAAACCAAATCCAAACCTATTCAACAATAAGAAATAATAAAAGTCAGAGCAGAGATCAATGAAAAACAAAAGGATACAAACAATTAGCGAATTCAAGCACTAGATTTTATAAGACAATTAGATAAACAAGAGAAGATAAACAAGATTGACAAATACTTGGACCAACTAATCAAAAGAGAGAAGTTACAGATGGATAGAACTAGAAATGAACAGGTAATCCTTACAACAGACACCAAAGCAATTCCTAATATTATAAGGAAGTACTTTAAAGATCTGTACTCCATTAAGTTGAAAAAACTAAATTAAACTGAATGCATTTTTTGATTCAGCCAAACCACCCAAAATAAACAAAAAGTCAACAATCTAAACAGACAGAGATATTTAAAAAATGACGTTCTAATAAAAAAAAATTCAGGGCCAGATTGATTCAAAGTAGAATTCTACCATACTTTCATAGAAAAAACTACAGACAATCTTTCCAAAACGATATTTAAAACAGTGGAAATATGATGCACTCCCAACCTTCTTTTATGAAGCCAGTATCACTCTAAAATCCAAACCAGGTAAAGACACCTTAAAAATAGGAAACTACAGGGCAATATTTCTGATGAACACAGATTTTAAAATGTTTAATAAAATACTTACAACAAATCACAGAAACTGATCAAAAATGTTATTCATCATAACCAAGAGGCTTTATTCCTGAAATACAGGAATAGTTTAACACACATGAGTCAATAAATGTAATTAACAACATACATGACTTTAAAGAAAAAAATTAAATGATTATCTTAATAGAATATCTTAACAGGAAGTGCCTTTGACAAAATGCAATGTGCCTTCCTAAAAAAGCACATTTTTTTTTTTTATCTTTGCTTGTCCTTTTTATCTTCATGAAGTTATATTTACCATATATTGGCCTTAATTTGGGGGCAGAAGGAGTCATATTCAGAAACTTCTTTCAGAAGTTAAGTTCATTGTCTTCATTGTGTGAAGCATGGTGGTATGCAGACAGACACGGCACTAGGAAGTAGCTTGAGAGTTCTGCACGCTTATCAGCAGGCAGCAGAAAACCAAAGCGCCAATGGCCTTGGGTTGAAACACCAAAGGCCACCCCCAGTACACACTTCCTCCAACAAGGCTACACCTACTCCAAGACTACACCTCCTAATTCCTGTAAAATAGAGAATAGAATCACTCCCTAATGAGCAAGCATTCAAACTTACAAATGTGTATACACACACACACACACACACACACACACACACACACAATTATGAGAAAGACATCAGAAACTTTAAGGAGCATACATAGGGATGTATAGGAAATTTTAAGGGGGGTGAAGGGAAGGTAAATGATGTAATTATAACCCTCAATTACAAAAGAAATATTATAAAATAATAATAGTTTCCTAATATTACTTTAAAACTTAAATTCTTAGACTACATTACAAATTATCCCAAATGGTTTCATTTATAATGACAAATTTGTTTTATATTTCTGTTGTAATCATCTAGGAATCTGAAATCAAGGTGCTGCAGGTTGTTCTTCCTAAGCCACTTGTATGGAAATTGAGCTATCACTACAATTTTTATTTCTCCTGTCAGGTAGCTTTTCTTTAGGTGCTTTTGCTTGGCCTACTTATAAGGATACTAGCCAAAATTCATAATCCAGCCAGGCTTCATTTTAAATGAAGTGATTGTGTCTATGATCCTATTTCCAAATACAGACAAGTCTGACATTCCAGAGGAACATGTATTTTGGAAAGATACTCTACAATCTAAATAAAAAAATTAATCACTCCACTGAAATCAGGTTTATATTTTTCATGACATTGATAGTCTTTAAAATTATACTCAGCAGTCTTAGTGGAAATGAGGATAACAGTGAATAGTTTAATAAAACTTTTGACATTAAAAAAGTTTTGACATTGAATAAAAATTATTCTAAAAAATTTGAGGATATTTACTATAGCTAACATTTATAAAATTCCAATACTACCTAAAGAATCAACTCTCTTTAAATCATAATTTGCCCATGTTTTATTGCATATTTATAAAGATATTTTATAATTGTTGGGTTCATAGTCCTTGACTCTAAAATGTTCTAAATTTGATGACAGGTGAACTTTAATTAGAATATATGAGGTCACTATATTCTATAATCACTCAATCTGACTGCCTTGGGCAAAGACGATATAATCATACTTAAAACGATACTACTAGTGTCTCTCTCTAGGTGAGATATACGCATGTATGAATATGCAGGCATTGTCACACGTGTGTGTGTGTGTGTTTGCCAGACCAAAGGTTTATGTCATATCTCAACCTCTAACACTCTCATCATTATTTGTTGATCCAAAATGTCTCAGTGAATCTCAACATTACTTACATTGTTGAACTCATAGGACCAGGAAGTACCAGGATCTGATTGTCTCTGTGGCAAGCAGTTACAGAGCCAGAAATTCCTGTCCCTCATTCTTGAGTTTTAATGTGGGTATTGAGCATCTTGACTCAGGTGCCCATGCTTGAATAACAAGCACTTTACCACTGAGCTGTCACTCTAATATCTAACAATTATTATTTTTACTTATAGCGCTATAGGTGTTCATGTATATAAAATATGAACTGTTTGAATACAAACTATTTTTTATTTCAAATTTTATTTAATTAAAAATTTATTCTGATTCTTTTATCTTGCTACTAATATTATTCCATCCATACTTCCTAAACATACTAATTCTTAAGTATGTGATATTTATATTTTTAAAATTTGTTACATATTATGTAGGCAACAATATTATTTTACATTATTTGTCAAGTCAGAATGAACTCAATAAGGAGAGATCAAAATATGTATTTTCAAGCAAAATAACTTTTACCTTAGGGAAATTAGTATAGAACTCATTATTTAGTTCCCAACACATACTCTCTCATCTCTCATGCTAATCAATGTAAGGAAACAAATCACATGGACCATTATTTTCTATTTCTTATTACTATTTTAAATACAGTGGTGTTATAACATGGTTAATATCTTGTTTAGTTTTCATTGAATATTAAATAAGGATTATTATTACTCAAATTATCTTTATGAAAAGAAAATAAGAGCTGATCAGCAATGCTTTATCTCTCAAAGTCTAACTTGGTGCAGACAGTCCTGTTCAGCATACTAATTATGTAAATTGACAGTTACTATAGCACACAACAGTACTTGGTTACATTTTGGTTTCATTCTTGAAAAATAGATATTTATCAATATGTCATTTAAGTATACAGACACTTGCATGTCTTTCTCCTTTAAACTTATTTTCCCTTTTTATTGTCTTATTTACTGAGTGGCTCTGCAGTAAAAAACTCTGAATAGATTCCACTTATCAGTGAACACATTCATAAGTCCCAGAATGAATTGAAAATATGTAATTCAAAAATTGAGGGGCAGCAAAAATGGCACAGTGATTAATAACTCTTGTTGCTATTGCAGAATATCAAATTTCAGTTTCCTGCATTCACATGACCAATCCCACTCATCTTCAACTCTAGTTCCAACATAGGAATTGTGGGGATCAGGTGCACAGTTTCTGCCTCTGCAGGAAACAGGCAGGCATATAGTACACCTGTAATCACACATACACATAAAAAATAAATATTAAAAAAATTAAGATTTGTTAAACTTTGTATTCATAAAAAGTTAAGTAAATTAATATTTCTTAGCACAATATGCACTGAATCTCTTTTTCTATAAAACTCAGAAACTATTTCTTAGTTATGTAGCACAAGGGCTCCTTCATAGTTTCATGGCTCAGAGAATGCATGCCTTTTCTAAATAATTTACCTACAATCATTCAGAAAATGAATACCCTGAGCTGCCTATGGTGGCTTATTATGAAAAGTTACAAATGTTTTTCTTGTTAGAACATCTAGAAATAAAGTACTCATATTCCAAAAAGCTTAATACTTCCATGGAAATTATAGACTTTGCTTTTAGTATATAAATAAATGACATTATGTAAAAAATTTTAAATGAAGCTTTAATCATAAACCAGATACTTTTTAAACAGGAAACATAATCAAAATTGTGAATAAGTTGATGTTTTTGTTCTTTAAAGGGAAATATTTCAGGTAAAAAGGAAACATTTCCATCCATGACAGAAAAGTTCAGTTGTTGGGATCCTTTATTCATGGACGATGGAATTGAGGTGCATTTTGCTCTTGCTGAGTAAAAACTAAAATAAAAACCACAGATGTTAGAGATCAAACATAACAAGACTCTGAAAAGCAGAGAGGTGAAAGCAACTGTCTGCAGATCTCTGGTTCTGTAGAAAGATGGCAATGTGTCCCTGGGGTTTTCAATTGCCTCAATCAACCTAGACTTGGAGTTGAAGAAGCCAACCACCTGGGAGTGTCTCTGAATGAAGGGAATAAAAGCCAAACATAAAATATTCTTTCTCTAGGCAGCAAACCAGAATAAGCCATGAAACAAGACAGGCTTATGTGAATTGCTCTACTCTAGACAATATCACAAAACACCAGTACCCCACCCTCACTCATGCCAGGAAAGTTCTAGTAGAAAGCCTAGTTGACACTTCTGGCTAGAAAATAACATTCTGCAACTCACTAGCCTCACCAGGGTAAAGAATATAGACGTACAATTTCCATCCTCATATGGTATAGGATGATTCACTGGTCTTTTGTATCAGTACAGCAGGCATGTCTACTCTGCCTCCTGTTGGACGTGCTTCCAGAACAACTATGAAATCTGCCTAACACAAAATCATAAACTTCTATTAAAAACAGTGAGGTGTTTTGCATTTATTTTCTTTATTCAATTGCATGGATTTCTACCTTCAACTTTGTGGAAAACAACATGTTGCAAAACATCAAACGGTGAGGAGCTCAGGTTTCTCTTTCATTTTACAATGAGAAGCACAAGAACATCTGGAGAGGTGGTTTGGAGACAAAAACTATGGGCTTCCACCCTAATGTTAATGATGCACTTCCACTTTTCACTCAGCAAAGAGAGTAAGTGCAGGTCCCGTTAGGGGAGATATAGTGCACTCCTACCCTCTTTTGTCTTCAGGTATTAGTTAGAATATGTCATGAAGCTCTAGCTAACAATATCAGTCACTTGTATTTCAACAAGGACTGCTTGAGGATCCTAGATATTTACCTGTGTTTGCCTACTACCTAGTCTGAGGTACTTCATTTTGGATTTCAAGAAGTTATCTTAGGGAAGAAATAGAATAAAAAATAAGCAAGATTGGAATTTCAGTGGTGCATCTGGCTAGCACAAGGTACTTAAACAATATATAAGATTTGTGTTATTTCTTTATGTACCTTACTTAGAATAAAATATAAATAAAATTAAATTTTAGTGCACCTTTCTTTTGTACTTAACAATTTTATATTTTAAATGCTTTTACTATGTTTGTTTTATTTAAAAGTATGTGTGTGTGTGTGTGTGTAAGTGTGTGTATGAGTATATGCGTTAGAGTTAGAGAGAGAGAGAGAGAGAGGGAGAAAGAGAGAGAGAATGTGGTCCAGATCAGAAGTCAATTTGTGAGTCACAAGGTTCAAATTCAGGTAATTAGTTTTGATGGCAAATGCTTTTACCCAATTAATCATCTCACAGACCTAACAATGTAAACATTTTTTTCTCTAAGTGCTGTAAGTTGGAAGTTTAGATATTGCCTCGGTCTGTTTCATGTTGCTGTATCACATAATCCTGGTACTTAATAAAACAAATAATATTTGTTTCACACTTTGCGAGGGTAAAAGTCCAAAATCAAGCACAATACTTGATAAGAACCTAGTTCTGCATATCACATAGAAGGAACGAGTGAAAGCAAGAGCTGTTTGATAAAAAGGAAAGTAAGATAGTAAATGAGCAAGGAAAGCTAAACCCACATTGCAACAAGTGTTTCAAAGAACATGAAGAGTCTAGATTACAAAAGTCAAAAGTGAATTATTTGCTTTGAGGTGGTCATCAACCCCTTCATGAGTGTTGCCACATAAGTGCTTTCTTCCCACAAGCCACTGCTCTGAAAAAAACTTTATTGTTGCAGTTTTAATACTCCCAACCAGGAAACCAACATTTTTTAGTGTGTGAAACTTAGAGGAAAAAAAACAACTTATGTGGAACAGCATGATTTTTACCACAATTTAATGGGAAGATTATAGGTTAAAGTATGAAATTTTATTCTGTCATTTTTTGAGAATACAAAACTACATTATTTCATTAATGTACCTTTGAAACAGACAGCTAATTTTCATCTTATTTGGATAATTAAGTTCTAAATACACAAAGTAAATAGAAATTGTCATAACACACTCTGAACAGTAGATGTGACCTTTGGCACAAAATGATGATTTTATTTATCATTTATAATTTTCAATTTTCATTATCAGAGGAATAGTATCAACATTGGAAAAATTAAAATCTACACTACTGAACCTCTGTTAATCAAAATGAAGGATCTCAAGGAAATTAGTTTCCCAAGAAAATAGTCAAAAAATAAAAATGAGAAAATCAGAAGACAAAAAAACAATAAAGTAAACCTTGAAGTGAAGAGTTGTAAAGAAAATTCTTACAGATAATGATGGTGGGAATCACATATTTACACTGGATGTCTTTGATTTTTAACATGAGTGCATAGGCTTTATCAAATGTCCTTTAACATTTGATATTTGACATTTGACATTGGCTACATTGAGAAATAATAATTTGCAGTATGGATTTAAAAAAATTATTTTCTAATAATAAGATTATTACAAGATCAAAGGGATCCAAAGGAACCCTCACAAAACATACACTATTGCAATTGTATTTGTGGTTCTCCACAAACTGAAGGTAAGTTTCTATTGCTGAGTACACTACCTATACAACCTATTGAAAACAGAGAATTCAGCTGGTGCCTACCTATCACTTTCACCCCTATGTACTAGTGTTCACGTTACTGGAAATACTCTGCGTACTGTCAAAGAAAAATGGGTAAACACCAACCCAGCTACATATCCATTTTTCTAAACGAGTGTCCTACCTGCATGATACAAAGGTGAAACTGTGGGACAAGGCTTGTGGGAGTAACCAACCAAGGCCTACCCCGTGAGATGGAACCCATATTCAGTACTGCTTGGGTGGCCCAGAACCTTAGGAAAAACCAAACACTACTGTGCTGCTAAAGGAATGTGGCAATAAAATAAAACATAATGGCATGTTGGTATACTCATGTCTATGTATTGCTCAGCCATCTTCAGAGAAGTTTTCTCTTATAGGAGATGGGAACAAATGTAGACCTACAACCCAGAAATAGAAGCCAAGAGAAAATAAAATCAGTGGCATTGTTGGAGGTTCTTTGTCTCATACTACAACAAACTTTCTCTCACTTTTCTATTTAACTATTACAGGTCCTTTGCTTCTGGTTATGGGTTTTTATAGGGTTCCTGAATGTGTGAATCTGTGGGTCTTTCCATTTATAAGTCTTTCTTGTGGTTTTACTTTTGCCTCCATTTCTTACTTGATTGTTTTTTATATTCTGATTGTTTGTATTTTATGTATCTTATTATATATTATTATCATTATTACTTCTTAGATGCCTAGTTGTTTTCTAAGGAGATACAGAAAGTGTTTGGATCCAGATGGGAGGGGAAGTGGGGAGGAACTGAAAGAAGGGGAGAGAGAGGAACTGTATTCAGAATATAATGAATGCAAAAAATCTATTTTTAATAAAAGAAAAAAGTTACAGCAAAAAAAATATTAAAGGACAATTATATTTTATGTCATTGTTGTTTTTCCTATTCAGGACAAAGTGTTGTAAAGCAAAACTGCAACAATGACCATCATAGCAAGATAACCCTAAAGGTACAATAGAGACATTCATTTCTCAAGAGTAGCTAACAGTGGAAAATTAGACTTAAGGCACACTCAATGGAAGAGAATTCATTCTTGATACTGTAAACCTAGATCACTTACTGTGAGTGCTAATGTCATGGATATTAGAAGAAAACCTACTACTGTTACTTTCCTAAACCAGTGTAATTCCCAACAACATTTTAAATGTCAAACTTGATATTCACAGATAAGTATATCTCTCAACCTTTAACAAAAATGTTCTTTATGTAGCAGATAGATACCATCGCAGAAGTTCATAAGTGATCAAAATTTAAAGACCATTTGACGGTGAGGTGCCCATTCCCCAGGGATACACCTATAGCAAAATCCCTACAGGAATCATTGTGGAAGAGAAGCCTGAAAGATTTCAAGAGCCAGAGGACCATGATGCTTGTTACAGTAGTATAGTATCTTCTATATCTGATAAATATTTACACCATAAAATAAGCACAGTATAGTTGCCAAAAAAAGACCCAATCGATGACAATTTCAGCTCACATGCCAAAAAGGATAAGGAGAATATCACAAGACTTCATAACTAGATGAAGAGATGGAGAGATACAGGGAATTAATGGCTACAGAGAGACAGAGAATCAGTTCTCTTCAGGATGAGACCTCTGATTCAGTCCCACATCTCTTCACACATACATGTATGAACAACACTGACTGAACATAGCCAGTGCTACGAAGATATATGTGTGTGTGTGTGTGTGTGTGTGTGTGTGATAATAAAGAAGAATAAGCCATGAATTTGATAGGAAATGGGGAAACATAGGAAGCTTTAGTGGGAGAGAGTACAGGATGGAAATATTGTAAATATAGTATCCAGGCAAAAAAATTATCAAAAATGATTATAATAATAATAAACGTAAAGAAAAAATGGTTGTAAATGAATATCTTGAGTACGTTGAATGGGGTGGGGCACTCTTTCCAGTCTGGGTGGCACCATTCCCTGTCAGCAATCCTGGACTATACAAATAGGGAAGGTGAAATGAGTAGCAGCTTTCATTTATGCTCTCTGTTTCCTGGTTGTTAACACAATTAGCTGATTCAAGTTCCTGCTGCCTGACTTCTTTCCCTTGAACTCTGATAAACAATATATTTTTCTTTCCTTAAAACAATAAAAAGAGAAGATTGCTTATAATTTTGGGAAACGGATTGTGCTTTCACAAAGCAACATTTTTGATTTTCATTGAGCAAATTTGGCTCTGTTTACTATTTGGATTTCCTGCTGAGGTCTTGAATGGGTTCTAGATGTCTTGAAAACATTAGACAGTTTAAAAAATATTTTCTCTGGATTTCTAGGTATTCGTTATATTTCTACTCTGCAGACTTTTATTTTCATTTCTTCATACTTATGTAAATTTATATCCAATTTTTCTAAAATCCTGAAAATTGAAGTAAGTCATAAGTTTTTATTGATATATTTGTGCCAAAGATAAGAATTAGAGTAACTGCTATAAATACACATGTATCTAGCAACATTCTAAAATTTTTAAATGGGGCAATTTAAATGCTCATTTTACACATTTGCTTATTTGAGCATATTGAAAATACTTTGATATAAAGTAAATTAAAGTTTTTTTCCCAAGTGCTTGTTGCAGAAACAAGGATTTTCTTAAGATATTTGAGTGTTTTAATGAAGTCTTTTAAAGAGTTAAGTCTACTTTCTTCCTGCCTCCCTTCCTCCCTCCCTTCCTCCCTTCCTTCCTTCCTTCCTTCTCTCTCTCTCTCTCTCTCTCTCTGTCTCTCTCTCTTTCTTCCTTCTTTTTTGGTTTTGAGACCAGGTTTCTTTGCTGTATCTTTGGCTGTCTTGGAATTCATGTGGTAGACCAGGTTGGCTTCAGGCTCACAGAGATCTGTCTGCCTCTGTCCCCCAAATTCTGGGATTAAGTCCATGCACCACCACCACCTGGCATTTATTTATTTATTTATTTATTTATTTATTTATTTATTTACTTATTCATTTATTTATTTTTCTTTTTTCAAAGCAGGTTTCTCTTTTGCAGCTTTGGCTGTCTTGGACCTCACAGAGATCTGCGTAACTCTGCCTTTCAAGTGCTGGGTAAAGGTGTGCACCACCAGTGCCGGAAGTCTCCTTATTTCTTAAGAATATTTATGAAGTAATTAAAATTTGGAAGCACCTTAAAAATTAGATAATATCCAGTTTATCTCTCATGCTTTAATTCTCAAGTAATTTTTAGCTACAAATGAAGAAATAAATCAGTTGTCTAGTAAGTGATTTTTTTCTCATTACCTAGTTTGAAAAAAGAATAGTAAAATCAGAAGAAGAGTCATCCATCCATCCACTGTTCATTTATCATTTTTTCATAATGAACTGCCTTTTATGTACCACTTGATACGCTAGGTTCTAAAAACTGTTGAAGCAAGTAACATGTTAAAATGCAAGTACAAATGTATGAGCTGTGACAAATGAAGGAGTGCTTCTGAGTGAAGAAAGTTAGGCCATATTAAGCTGTTAGGGGAGAGTAACTGTGGCCTGGAATCTTGTTTGCATTGTGAGCACATTGTAGGGATTTTGCAAGAGTTCAGTTGTCCTACACAGAATCATTGTAGTTCTACAAGGTGAGATAGAGTGAGAAGATCAGCTATTCCTACTGACAGCAGAGTTACAGAATATCGTTTATTTCTTATCACTTTCAATCTTTATAAAATCCTTAATATTTACAATTATACTTAATGGAAACTTTAGTGATAACCTTGCTCTTCAGAAGAATATTCTATTCTTTCCATCTTCACTAATCAGTTAATTACAAATTCTATATTCCAGACATATTACAGAACTGAAGGATACTACTTGGGAAAAAGAATGCCATGAGTGGCCTCCTTTCAAGCTTATTTGTTATGAGGAAACTCCCAAGATCACAAAAAGATGCATATAATCACACACACTTACTTACTTCAGATCTGTTTTCTCAAGGAACTTTGAAGAACACAGTACATTGAAAATTGATGTTAGAATATACACATATTTTAAATATTCAGCTGACAGTAAAGCTGACAATGACCTTCAAGCTTTTATCATTAATTTAAAATTGTCTATTACATGAGAAGTGCACACTCAGCACTTAAAGGACACTGCTCTTTTATTTACACGTGTCTCAAGGTAATAAGGAAAGTCCATTCATACTCCTTTGGGCAGTTAAGATAAATGGTATAGTAAGTAAGATGACATGGAAGGAGAATGCAAATTAATAATGGTTAAATTCTCCATATGTATTGCAAATATTACTATCAGTGGATTTTT
This sequence comes from Cricetomys ansorgei, assembly GCA_026225945.1. NCBI lineage: Eukaryota > Metazoa > Chordata > Mammalia > Rodentia > Nesomyidae > Cricetomys > Cricetomys ansorgei. Next base: position 9,240,670 of record JAMJFZ010000107.1, read on the forward strand.
CTTTATATATCTAATTACTATAAACTTTAAACTATTTTTTGAGTCAATGGTAAGACAAAGGTTTAGTATACCTTTCTACTCTGCCAATTTTGGTAAGGATAATTTAAACTATAGTGAATGTAATTTTGCCTCCATAAAATCTTATTTGTGTTATAGTGAAAATCATTTCTTTTGTTGACATAGATAGATTATTTTCTACAATATTTATAGGAAAATTTGAAGAAATGTAACAGCAATTGTTTTCATAGAATATCATATGCAACTACAAAAGTGATTTATTTTCAACTGCTATAGCAAAATTTTCTCATTTTCTCTTATTGTTTCTTTAAAAATATTTTGTTTTTATTTTATATTTATTTGTTTGCCTTTGTGCAGGTGTGTGCATGTGAGTACAGTACCCACAGAGGCCAGAAGAGGAATTCAGGCCTCTGGAGTTACATGTGAATTTGAACCACATGCTGTGGTTGGTGGGAATGGAACTCAGGTTCTTTGCAAGAGATTCACGTGCTCTTAATAATTAAGCCAGAATCTTTTTTTTATTGCTTCCTAATAAGATGAATTAATAAAGATAAATATGAATATAATGCATGTTTCTGAACTATATTACAAATAATTCAAGATAAATAAAATGTTTTACATAATAAGCTGCATTTGGACTCTTGCAAGTTCTACTTTTTTACTTTTTAACCCCAATATAAAGTTCATTATGTTAATAATCAAAATATATTTAATATTTTATGTTTCACTAAAGTAGCATATGGCTAGATATGATATTTCGTTTTGTTTGAAATGGTTTACCTTATTTAGCTCAGACAGTGTCATTCTTATTTCTATTGACCAATTCTATTTCTATTCTCTGTTATTAATTAAATATCCACTTTTCTTTCCATGTGACCTGTAGTGCTGCCCTTCAGAAGTTAGGCAGAACCATGGAATTTGCTACCTCCATGCTGAAACTTCAGAACACTATTTATGCTCCTGTTCAGTCATAGGTCAGCTGTGATCTCAGGATAGAAGCAAGTCCAGCAGAATGACAGCTGACTTGCAGCCACTATAGTATATGAATGAGAAATGAGCAATGACATTGAAATTCAGGACTAAATTATCTCAGCATTACAGGATAAAAGATGACCAATACATTTACCTCTCTACATAACCTTTGTACACTCCAGATAATGTTTGAATTTATCTATGTTGATGTTTATAACTTAGTCCAAAGTTAACAAATAAATAGCTTTGTGATAAATCAGTTTTTACATAGTGTGATTTTTAACAGGTGGGGCCAAAAAAAATATATATCATTCTTTGCAGCATGTGAAAATTAAGCAAAGTTCATGTGTCAGTTTCCAGAAAAGGTTCTATGGAAGCCCATGCTACTTTACGTATTGGTTACAGTTGGTTTGATCTCTAATGGTCAAGTTTAGTAGTTGACAGACTAGCACCCAAGATGTCTTCATATAGTTTATATCCGAGATTCTTATACATAGACAAGCTCAGCAAGATTCTGATACCTTACTCAAAGATGCTAACTATTCTGCTCTATAACTTCTCTGCCTGAATCCAAAAGAACTCTTCATTAGGCCTTTTTGAGAAATCATAAGTCTTATACACCTAAGTTGGAGATTTAAACTAAAGTGAATCACAGAGTACAGGAAAGTAGAGCTACTTCACATTATTTACTGTCTTATTGTTACGTCTACATTATCCCAAGATTATTACAATGTCTCTTTACAGGAGAAATGCCAAAGTTTCCTTCTAACTTCTCCATGTTATATCCATAACACTTTTTTCTTCTTAGGGTTTTGTGCATAATATTTCTGATGAGATTATGGATTTACATTTAAATGTTGTGCATGGATATACAGTTATTTGAGTACATGGTTATTTAGAGTAACCAACCCTTTTATACTTTCCATACTATCCTCTAATTATTATTAATAAATTGCACAATTTTAACACGAGAAATGGTTTGATGTTTTCCACCAGGACTTGTGGAATCTTGTTCCTCCATTGGGTGATATAAAAAGGTAAGCATTAGTGGGGAATTCTTAGGCCACTTGGTTGTTCCCTAGGAAGACAGTGAGATAGTAATTCACAAGAACATTGTAAGAAAAAACTTGACTATTTCTCATCCTCTTCCTGTTCCTGCCTCTTTTTGTATGCTTGTTCCCATTTTTCAACCACAGTGATATCATAAGGTCTTCATTAGAGACAAGCTGATGCTGATGTCATGACTTTGAGTCTCCTGGACTATGAGCCAAAACTTCTTTTTTATAGTTTATTCGAGATTTTTTTTATAGTGAAGAAAAGTGAACGAACACACTGAACTTTAACTTTTCCTTTAGAAATACTAAGAAAAAATTAAAATATTCTTTATCTCAGAAATATGTAGTTATTAAAATTAAGCTTTGTTTAAAAATGTACTGTGTGTGTGGGGGGAGGGGCATCTGTGCAGGTTCCCTCAGGGACCAGAAGAGGAAATTAGATCCTGGAACTGAATTTACAGTTGGTTATTTATTGCCTGACATGGGTACTGGGAACTGATCTCTAGACCTATGAAAAAGCAGTAACAAATAGGACCAAGCCATTTTTCTAGCCTCCTAAATAATATAAAATCAACATAGTATGCATATAACATAAATTTGTTGTACCTACCTCTTAATGTGATGTTGAAAAAAAAAAAAACCTGTGTGCTCCCTTCCTTTGATTTTAACCCAAATTAAGAGAAAAACAGGAGATAAACATACAGTACACTTTTAAAGTGGATAGCCCTAAGTAATTCAAACTAGAATCTGAGCTCCAACCTTCCTAAAAGAATTACTCAGAAGGAAAAGAAGTGAAAACAAAGAAAAAGCAAAACAAACAACAAAAAAAGACTGGAATCTACACAGACCAACACACACAATATTTGATATGTGATTTAACTAATTGCACACTCACCTTCCTGAAAAGGAGAACAGTCTATACAAGAAAGTGATGGTTACATGTTTTTTAGTGGTCTCTGTAGACATTTCACAACCCTATTGGTATAAGAGGTCTCTATCCAAAGGGTAAAGGAAAATGCTAAAATGTAGGGTTGGAAATGACAGCTTTATTTTGAAAAGCTATACAGAAGTATTCTGCTCTTTTTAGAGGATTAATTTTTGGCATATCCAAAAACTGCAGATTGAGTGTGTCAATTAGCAGGTCAGAGTTGTTTAGCTATAATAGGAACATCATATCCTTTGTCTATCATACTTAGGACCTGGTTGACTAAAAGTGTAATATAAGGTTTATTAAGAGACATGAGCTGAGTCCAACATATTTCTGTGGATTCAAGTTCTTGATTTTGGCAATCATTGTCAAGGATCTGTGGGGTTGGCATAAGGAATAAAAAGCAATTTTTCCAATTGAATTATAGCTGAATATTCTTGCAATAGCTGACAGTGAATGGTAATATAAATTTGACCAATATAATCTAAATCCATAAAATATGGGGAAATGAAATTGATTTTATAGTCTAGTTTGACTTATCTAATATCAAACCAAAATATTTGTTGGAAGGGATCTCTACAAGTCTGTGAAAAAAATTCTTACTACTTCTGTTTTATGTAATCTTATATTTTTAATTATAGATGAGACTAATATTGAATTAAATTTAGTTATAGCAATATTAATCAAATCTCTCATTGTTTTAGGCTTAGTAATGGACCTGGTTAGCCAACTTGGAATCCTCTGCAAGATGTAGATTCTGGGACTATGTCACCATGTTGTTCTCTCACTGAGGCTCTGCTGGGCAGAGCACAGAGATTTCAAGCTGAAAAATAAGGGTATGCTGGTATGATCAAGTTCATTGTCTCTTTTCTGACATTGGATTGCCTTTATCTTCAGTTCTAGAGTTACACCAATTGGCTCATTCTTTATATTTTGGACATATTTTAGAGTGGTTTATTATATGACATTGATTAGAAAGTATTTGTTTACATTGTTTTGGAGGCACTCATTTGTCTGAGAGAGGTTAATCCTTTCCCATTTGACAAGAACTGGCGCTTTGGGCTGGGAGCATGTAAAATGATTTTGGAGACTGAAATAGATTCTGAAATGAAGTGATGTTGCTAATTATCCCAGACACCATAAAAGCTCTCCACGAAACTTCCCATTTCAAACACAAATACACTATGAGCTCTTTAAAATATCAAACTTATTTTAGGAAGTGTTAATGAATTTTAGCTGCGATACTAACGACTTCTAATGCATAAAAAAGTTAAGTTCCTCATCCATAGTTGCTATGTTAGTAATGACGTTCTGTGACACACAGTGTGAAAAATCAAAGTCCCTCCATTTGTTGTTCCTTTCACTATGAAACATTGCTTGACCAAAATAAGTACTACAAAGTAAGTAGCCAAAGATGCTTTAGGCTCATGATTTTTTAAAGAATAAAAACTTTTCCACTGAATAGACAAGCCCACCTAGACTCATGAAGTTCTGAAAGATAAATGGTGGATGATTGTCTTTAATGTTAGGTACAGTGTCCTTCTTTAACTAAATTTATGTTTTGATGGGATAGGTGAATATTTACAAGATGAGGATGGCTCTATTTTTTTTTCAATTTTATATTTTTAAATATCAAGGCTTTTTGCTCACGTAACCCATTTGTTCAGGAAAAAAAAAAAAAGACAGCAATTATTTGAGAACTAGCACTTCTTTGAGAAACTGAGTTACATTTAAATCATCGAATTGAGTCTAGGTTAAAAAATAATTCTGAAGAAAATATTTACCACAATTAAAATGAAGATACTAATATAACATAGCCCCCTTTCCATTCTACCTCCTTCCCTCCCTCCTATATTTTAGAAAGAAAAAGAAATGTAGCCATTGTTGCCATTTGAAAATCAGTTAACAAAATGTATATTACTTTAGAAACTCTCCAATGTGTGTTCATCTGAATTTGTTGTGCTCTGCTTTGAATGGTGAGAGTGTTTCCATGATGAAGTATGACTCTCCTATGAATATTAAGAGAGACTTAGATCACAATGTTCTCAGTTGTAATAAATAAAGTTAGTGTCCTGCAATATTAAATGAGGATCTAGGGAACTTTTCCTCCTTTCTGCATGTGGGGTCCAGCAAGGAGGTAGATCTGTGAGGAACAGGACAGTTACCAGATGCCACACCCTCTGATATCTGACATTCCGGCTTCCAAAACTTAATGGAATAATTTTCTGCTAACAAATGCTGTTTTGTGATTTTTCTAGGAACACAGGAACATTTACTTACTCTAGATGAGGCAAGGATGACATACATACAAAAAATAAGAATAATTTCAGCAAGTCTAATTTAGCAACTTTGTCAGGGTTTTTCCTGGAATCTGGGCGAGTCAAGGAGTTGAATCACCCAGAGGCCTATCCTAGTCAGGTTGATAGCTCATGAAAGCTACATCTCTGCAGCTCCCTAAATAACTTGAAGACAACAGGGCATGCAGATGCACTGAATATCCACTCCCTAGTGAATACTATTGCTGATATTGTCTAGCAGGGATGGGGCTTAAGAATATTACACATTTTTTGAGCTTCCTGAACCTGATAAGTTTTGTGAGCTTCCTCAAGCTATGATAGTTTGATTGATAGGAATTCCTGAGCCTTATCAATACAAAATACACCTAGCTCCCATATTAAAGGGACCAAGAGATTGTTTATTCTGGAGTCAATTTTGAGTGATCATTATCTGGGAATTTGGATTTAGGTTACCACTAAATTTTATATCCAATAAGTCTTATATAGATTCAAGAAACCAAACTAAAGTATACATAAAGTCAAAGAAGGGACTGAGGTAAAAGTAAAAAGATAAACAGATTACTTAATACAATGCTTATAGAAAAATTCTCAAACCTATAGGAAATTGGATATCAAAGTAGAAAAGGCATTTATTACTCCCAAGCACATGAAAAGATCCTCCCCATAGCACATCACAATCACAATGTAAAATATTAAGTAAAGAAACAACATTAAAATCTATAAAGAAAAAAATGCAGTTCTGGTACCAAGGCAGAAACACCAGAGTAACTCCAAATCTTTCCTTGGCAACTTTAAAAGGCAAGATAGCATGGAACAAAATATTTCAATATCTGAAAGCAAATTTACTACCAACTATAATTTCTATTTCAACAAGGTTGTATTTCAAAATTGATGAGAAAATAAGAATTTTCCCTAACAAATATATGAGAATGCAAGCACAATCTCTTATTTCAGAGGTCTCTCTTCCTTTGGTGAATTACAGGAAGAATGATGTAAAAAGTTTATAAATTCTTAACATTTCTATTATATTATGATTTCATATAGTTTTCTATCTCTGAAAACTTTCAAGGAGAAAAAAACAAATCAATTCATATTTATCTTATATTTGAAAAACTTATTTGCCTAACTTTAATTAGATTAATACTATTATTCATGAGAGCAAAAGACTGGCTGAAGAGGACTTTGAGAATGTCTGAGTGTGTGTATATGTGATATTTACATAATGATGTAAACAACAGAAGCTCAGTTTTACAACTTTATCAGAAAGAGTAATATAGCATGTTTATTACTCCAGCCTTTCTTGATGATTATTAAGATATATTCTTATCTTCTTTGCCTTTGGTAGAAAGATGTTACATGCTAATTATGGTCAGACACAGAATTGTTCATAGTTGTGTTTAAGTTAGGTTTATTCTTTAGAATTGGAAGTACTAACTCATATTAAATTTTCTTCATATACCATTTCTGTTGGTTCATTTTTGTTAATTTGACAGAAGCCTAGACATGTTTGAAGAGGTAATATTGAAAAAATGTTTCCATGATATTGTCCTGTAAGTATGTCTGTAGGTAATTTTCTTGAAACATGAATAATATGAGACTGTCCACATCATTGGACATGGGACTACCCTTGGCAGGTAGTCCTAGGTGGTATAAGAAAGCAGAGTGGACAAGCCATGAAGAACCAGACAGTAAGCAGCATTTCTCCATGGCATGTGTCTGCCTCTAGGCTTCTGTCTTCTGATTCTCTTCATGGTGCATTACACTTGGAATATGTAAGATGAGATAAACTCTGTCTACCCAAAGTTGCTTTTTGTCATGGCATTTTATCATACCAATAGTACCCTAAGACACCATTATATTAACAAATGACATTGGAAGAAAACTTTGTATCTTTCACTTTCACTCATTTACAAATTAAACATTGAATTGTATATAATTTTTACTTTGAAGACTAAGAATAATTAAATGTGAACAATTGCTCATGGATCACATGAAATATGTTCATTGCACAAACTCATGAATGCACAAACAAACAAACAGAACTCAAATGAGGCACTAGCTCTTTTCTAATTAATCCTTAAATAGCAAAATATAATCACCGGGTTAAATTTTTGCATGAGAATCTATAACTATGTTTTAAAGAAAGAAAATATCAATTTATATTGCCTCCTTAGAAGGAGAAAAAAATAATAGCTACTTCAAAACTAACAAATGCTGTTCTGAAACTTTTGTTATCTGAGTTCACACAAGTTCACATCAAGATGACTCTTTGGTGAATCTCAGGCCATAATCTGATGAGAACTGAGAAGTACTGAAGAGTCTGCCTCTCAGATGTGTTAAATGTTTCAACAATGACAGGGGTTGAATTTCATACAAATAAAAGACATTGAGTAGTTCATAGTCACTTGTGATAATTAATTCTTGAAAATTACCTTTTGTCATCCTTCACTCCATGTAAATTAAATTAGGAATCTACCACGTTTCCTCCTTTGATTGCATTATCTAAAGCCTTCCCTTATCTGCCTAAGATACATCACAGTTTACATTCTCCTGGAAGCTCTTCTTTGTTATATATTGTTATAATTAGGTAGGCTCACTTTAGTCTTCCATGTTGAGAGCCACCCAATTTTCTTACTCAGTTCGGAATGATACGGGTAGATGGCTGAAGTATTATTACATTCTCTTTCAATGAACATTTATCTCAAATTGAAGCGTATAAGTATTTTGTCACCCATTTTTATATACTGCTTTCTATTTGTCAAGTCTAATAACACACTGCCATCATGGGAGGTGCCATGTTTTACTTAGCCTCTTTCCTGTGTCACATTTAATGCAACATTAGTTTCCTAAAAGCAATATCGCTGATTCTAAGCCTTTAGTACTTAAACGAGACTGGCTGTTACAACAGTATGATATACTGGTAGATTTAATTAATGATAAGAAATGTATTATATCTTGATCTTTTCTCTTTTTACTATTCTATTTGACATTAACCATGTTCCCTTTGGTAAGATGTGATTCTTAGAAATCTTGAACCCATTTAATAATTTCTACAGAACCATGAAACCATCAGTTAAACTATCTGCTGTTACCTATGGATCAATACAATAGTGTAGGGCAATTGCTCTAAAATTGCTGGCCAGCCAGGAAGTTGCGATGAATCTAATATTGATTAACTTATGTCACAACCTGTCATGGGAGGAAAAAATGCTAAAATTATATGTGTGGTATAAAAATAGAGAGCACCTACAGAGAAAAATATCCATAATCTTAATCATTTTGCCTGAGTTATTTCCCAATAATGCCCTCAAAACAGGTCAATGTTCTGTCAAGAGTTTACTGGCATGTGGGTCAGATGGAGACATAACTGGCTACATATTCTTACAAAACTTCCAAACTGCAAGTGGGAAGGGTTGAGTGGTTAGAGAGTAGCATGTAAGTAAAGCACATAGTGACTTATGATAACTTAAAAAAAGATTCTAAAATTTATTCATTATTACTTCTATGTGTATATGTGACATGTTCACATGTGAATGTAGGTATCTAGAAACCAGAGGACAATGTTCAGAAGTCACTTGTCTCCTATCTTGGGTTGCTGGGATTAAACTCACCATGCTTGTTCAGTGTGCTTGCTGGCTAGTTTTCTATCAACTTGGCACAAGTTCAAGTCCCTGTAAAGGAGGGAGGTTCAGGTGAGAAAATGCTTCCATAAGACAGTGCTACAGGCAATCCTGCAGGGCATTTTCATAATTAGTGATGAATGGGGGAGGGCCCAGTCCATTGTGCATAGGGCCACTCCTGGACTGGAGATCCTAATTGCTGTAAGAAAGCAGGCTATGCAAGCCACGAAAAGCAAACCAGTAAGAAGTATTCCTCCATGGCCTCTGTATCAGTCTTACCTCCAGATTCCTGTAGTGTTTGATTTCTTTTTTGATTTCCTTGGATGATGAGCAGTGATGATGAAAAATGATATGAAACTGATTGCAAAATAAATCTTTTCATACCGAAGTTTTTGTTGGTCAGGATGTTTCATCACACTGATAGTAACCCTAAATAAGACATTTAGGAAGCTCATTTCTACTCTGAGTTATCCTACTGGCATTGTTGTAGATTTTAACAATCATTCTATTAAAAGTTTAAAATGTCATGCTGGTAAAAGTCATTTCCTATACATTTCTACTAAATAGCAAGAATTGTGAAAATTTGGTAAATATAGGTAAAAGAAGTAGCATTTCAAACTTGAATTTAAAGTTTGAAACCACATTTCCTATAGTCAGGCCTCAGGGAGTCATTGTACAAAGCAGTTTCTAGATATATCATCCATCTTGGGTGTTTTCATAGCTATTGAAAAGCTGGTGTTCTGCATATGTGGGTCATCTTGCACATTCCTTTTACCTTGGAGCCTCCAAATAAATTACAAAACCACTTTCCAGTTCTTCTGAGCCTTCTCATCAGTAACCCCTCCCATCCTGAATGGACCAACCCTGAGATAAACACTGTGGACCTGCGAAAGGATTGTGTTGTGTCTTTTGATTAAAAACAGAAAAGAAAAATTGGCTCTAATGTTTTGTGCTCATTAGTAAGCCCTACTTGTCCATGAGGGGACTGTTAATTTTGCTTCTTTCTCTTAGATAATGATTCACTTATACCAACACAACTTCAGACTTTCAAATGAAGGTAAACTTTCCCTGTGGCTCAATCAAGGCTATACATCTCTAAGCTCCTGGAAGAGAAACTTTCTGGATTTAATTTTGGAAGCAGTAAGATGCAGTGGAAAAATATCATATTTCTAGACCAAATTGTGATTTTACTAATTATTTAAATCCAATCTTCACTTGGCATACAGCAACATACTCTGGAGAGTTTCTTTATATTTGCAAATGATGCTCTTTTATACAAAATGAAATTTGAAATGTCTTCACCAATTTGAATTCCAATAAAGGGTATCATTTTCCTAATAAATATACTTTTATCACATTAGTATTTAAAGATGGATTTGGTGTCTTAGCAAGATAAGATGTGTGATAAAATGAAAGACATACCAGCAGAGAACTGAGGAAAGTTATTCATTTCTTGCAGAAAATAATCTCAAGCACAAAGCTCTAAGCAAAGGAAAAAACATTCAAATGAACTGTTAGTACTCTCAACTAATGAAATGTGTAAACTGAAGTTGTAAGAGAATTACATAATCACAAAGATAAATATTTCTATAGTCATATGCTAGAAGCTATTTGAATGATTTCAAAAATTCTCATAAAATTGAATAATACTTTTTATTCATTTTTACATCACTAAACAATTTTATAACATTCTAAGTAAATGAATGCATAAAGTTTTATTTTACTGTTTAATCATTTAAACAATTTCATATGCGTTTTTCATAGGTGAATACATTTACTGCAAGCACATATCAATGTTGTAGCATTGTCCTAAGATTAAGATGGGATAGCTGCTAAAGGACTCTCATGAAACTTGCTAGATGAAGACAGTATCAAATTTGAAAAGTATGTACTCAACTTATTTACCGTATGTGTGTGTGTGTGTGGGTGTGTGTGTACTTGTATGTGTTGTGTATGTGTGCACTTGTGCATGCATTTGGGTGTATGTGTGCTTACACACACACACACACACACACACACACACACACACACACACACACACACACACATTGTGTTATACTAGCCAGTTTTATGTCAACTTGAGAGAAGCAGAAGTCATTGAAGTTGAGGCAGTCTCAACTGAGAAAATCTTTCCTTAAAATTCGGTTGTAGGTAAGCCTATAAGGTATTTTCTAGATTGGTGATTGATTCTGAAGGGCACAATCAACTTTAGATGGTGCCACCTGTGAGGTGGTGATCCTGCATTCTATAAGAAATCAGGCTGAGCAAACCATAAGAAGCAAGTCTCTACTGTAAGCAGCATCCCACCATGGCTTCTATATCAGTTCTTAACTTCAGGTCCCTGTCCTGTTTGAGTTCCTGTCTTGACTATCTTCAATGATAAATATCACTGTGGAAAAGTAAGCCAAATAAATGTGTTCCTCCCCAAGTTGTTTTTTGTCATGGTGTTTCAAAACAGCAGTGGTAACTGTTTCAAAATAGCAGTGGTAACTGTAAACTAAGGCACATTGTTTCAGATAACACAAACCGGACACTACCTCTCATACATCCATGATACGTAAGTTTTATTCCTAAGGAATTGATTAAAACTAATATTTTAGAGCAAGTACAACTACCAATTTATCAGGCTAACAAATGGGAAACAATTGGTGTGATAACACATAAGTTTATGGTCATTGTTGTATTCCAATTCACTAGTTTTCTGGCCCCTTATGAACCTGCCCAAATTGCCCAGTTTTATCATCTTTATCCACTAATAGGGAAATCTGGACAATGATCTTGTTTTTGTATAATCCTGACTTGAGTGCATCTGGTTAAATTATTATTTCCTTGACTTTTGACACAAAGAAAGGTAGTTTGAAAGTATATTTCCTGGATCTCTTGGATATCCTAGGTCTACAAAAATAATGCTTCCCCAATTGATCAAGAGACAAAAAGTATATGATAAAATTGCCATAAAGTCAATGTCTATCTTTGTAGTTAAATATTGAGTCTCAGCACCACCAAATCCTCTGAAATTAGTGTTTCAAGAATTCCATCAATTGTAAATTCAACATTACTCTTGTGGTCTATTTTGTTCTGAAATAAATTTCATCACATACAAAATAACTTTTATTTTTAGGTACCTGCTGTCAAATAAATTCATTTTTTATTTACTAGGGTGCTGGGAATGGAACCTGAAATTTATTTATTGAAAAGAAGTTATATTTCATTGAGCAATGTCCTTAACCCCTGAACTGTTGTTTGTGTAAAAGTCTATAATCTTTCAGAAATCACTGATAGTATTTTTTTCTTTGGGATTTATTAAAAATAAGGAGTTGGAGAGCTGAAGAACACTTTAAAATCAAACGTGAAGATGCAGTTTGGAGTCTTCCCAGCTGGTTTTTCTCTTGTTTTATGTACAGTATTTCCTCACTTTGCTCTCTTTCCCCCATTTTGGAATAATGTGTATTCTGTGTCACTGTAGGTTGGAAGCATGTGATTTTAAAGGGATTAGGGAAAAAAATGGCCTTGGGTCTCAGAAGAGATTTTGAACTTTGGACTTTTAAACAATGTTGAGACTAATATAGATCATAGGGAATTTTGAAGTTGGCGTAAATGCATTTTTGCATTATGATATAGCTATAAGCCTTTGGGGGCAAGGGAGTAGTAGAATGTGCTGGTTTGAATAAGAATGCCTTCTTTGGTTCACAGATTTGAATGCTTGGTTATAAGAGAGTGATGCTACATGAGAGGGACTAGGAGGTTTAGCTTTGTTGGAGTAGGTGTAACCTTGTTGGAGTGTGTCACTTGGGATAGTCTTTGGGGTTTCAAAAGCTCAAACCATGCTCATCTTTCTCCCTTTCTTTCTGCTGCCTTTAAATCCAGATGTAGAACTCTAAGCTACGAGTCTATCTATGTGACACCACGCTCCTCACCATGAGAATAATAGACTACACTTTTGAAAATGTAAGAAAGCAATAATTAAATGCTTCTTTCCAAAAATAAGAGTAGCCATGGACATGGTGTCTATAGCAATAGAAGACTTACTAACACAGTGAATTTGGTCATTTGGAGCATGCTTATTACAATAACATTTTCTCTCTACCTTTTTTACTGTCTTTCAATTCTGGCTAGAGAATGAATGGTTTACTTATGCCATATAGTGCTGGTTTTTCAAAAATTCAGAAATGGTTTGGTCAAGCAATCTTGGGCTAAAACAGGTAAAAATATGAGATAAAGCAAACCATTTCTTTCTATAAGGTTATTATCTCATTTATTTGTTGTAGTAAGAGAAAGCTAGGTAACATAAATATAGATTATTTAATATAATTCATATTAATGTATAATTAATACAAATTATGAACAGAAAACTATTAGATATTAGTATTGCTTCTGAATGAAGACAAACAGTTAAGGATTTGCCATGTCTTCATGTATACATATTCTTAGCATTTTTTATTCTTTCAAGGTTTTTAGCCAATTATCAAAATAGGTTCTCTTGAAGAAATAAAATAGATAGCCAGGACACAAGAATCACAAATTAGTTGATGCTCAGGATGATTGATGGTGATCATATACAGAGAACTGATTTGGATGCTAATTTTAATTTTTTTCATTATACTTCCAATTAATTTTCAGGACTCAAAGACTTATTTAACCATTTACTTTGCCATGCAGTTAAGTTCAGGTCAGTGAAAGACTATTAAAGCATTTATTGTGGGGACTAGGAATATCTGTTTTCAGAGAATAAACCAGCTATGAAGTATTCCTGTTTTACTACAAAACTATTGGAATACCATATCATGGACTCAGTTAATCAAATAGCAAGACAAGTTAGCCACCATCTGAGCTGTGTACTTCCTACTCTTATGTGAAATTCCCATTAACATGTTTGTGCCTTATTGTTTCATTTTATTTGGTTATATGCCTACAGAGCCAATCTTGTGGGAGTTCAAAAAGCTGTTAGGAAACTTCAACCGAGACTTACCCCTTACTGACCCATTTATGAGGTCAGGAGAAGCAAATCAAGAGATTCAGCTTTGAAGAAAGTCTTCCAGTATTGCCTGCATGTCCTTGTGACTCCTATCCCTACTCAAATTGCAAAAGGCCTCCAGTCTTCCTCTTTATCAAATGGATTGTACCTCCATTAAAAAATGATGAATGCCTTAATATGGGGGCATAGAGACAGAATATAAAATTAACAAAAACAAATTTAATTTGAAATAACCTCAATGAAAACTAACACTGTGTGGTGTGCTGGAGATATATATATATATATATATATAGTGTGTGTGTGTGTGTGTGTGTGTGTGTTTTGTGTGTGTGTGTGTGTGTATGTGTGTGTGTGTGTGTGTGTTTTGTGTGTGTGTGTGTGTGTGTATGTGTGTGTGTGTGTGTGTGTGATGTGCTGTATATATATTATGTTATATTGTATTATATTATATTAATTATATTATATATTATTTTGTTATATTATATTATTTTTGTGTCATCTGCCTGGGGAAGGATAAAACAGAAAAGATATCAGAGCCAGGCAAGTAACTGGATGTGAGAGGCCAGCATAGAAAAGAAAAGCTGTAAAGATCAGACTCATCAACTCTCGCATCACCACATGATGTGAAACCAGATGAGAAAGTCAAAGAGTGGGCTCAAATGCTATCTTCAAATTTCCCTGTAGGTAAATATTAGTTTGAAAGAAAATGCATATAATTAATTGCTTTTTTAAAACTGGCAAATGTCTGTCATTGAGAATCCAAAATGCAGGAAATCGCATGAACTCAAAAGCCTAAATACTGTAATCAAAGCTCATGCTTTTATGGTTAGTTGCTTAATAGTTCAGTGTTCACCATGACAATTCATATAAAGTTAGGCAATTCAAACCCAGTTATGAAATTATAGAAAGCAATGTAGACTCAAGAAAAATGTTTCAATAGAATAAAGGTTCTATGATCCTGTCTACATGTTTACTTGATATTCTCTATACCCTTATTCATTTATTTATTTTTTTGTACCTTTATGAAGAAATGACCAGTTAGGAAAGGAAGATTACTTTCTATAAAGGGTGAATAGGAAAGGAAGTGATGTCTATCAAAGATACTGCAATTTTGCATGAAAGAAAAACTGACATTTCAGCAGGGAACTACAGGGATACTTATTAGAGTTTGCTAAAACAGATCATGTAGGACAAGATCCTTTTGTACTGAAACCAAAAAAGAACAGAAGCCAATATTCACCCATTTCTTGCAGTGTTTCCCTGAGAAATGTATTATATATTTATAAAACCACATTTACTTATTTTCAAAATAAATATAGTAATAAACCTAATTAGTAATACTATCAGAGGCTATTTGCTATAAAGTATGAATATAGCAAATAATAACTATTTTATCATTAAATAATTTCTTTTTAATTATATTTTCTTGAAGTAACTTTAGGTTTATGAATATCAATCATAGCACAGTATGTGAACTGATACAACCTTTGGAGGATTTTGTATGATTTGTATGGTGGGAGTTAGTGATGATTAGATAGACATTTTTATTTGCAAAATATTCTTCAAAATAGAAAAACAAATTTCACAAAAAAGTTTAGAATACTATAATCTCATCTACACTATAGGAAAATAAGTAAAGAAATGGAGTTAGATTTTAAACATAGCTTAAAGATGATTACTATTTCTTTATGGGATCTAAGACCTTTCTTGCTAGGGCTTTTGATCATGTTTATAGTTCCAGACATAATTTGTCTTCTCTGGAGATGTGTTAAATTCAATCATAGAATGATTGTCCACCCCTAAATCTCACACCATTATTGTATCAACAATGTCTTACCTGTAAGGTTGGTAATATAGCATGTAAGGTCACATTAGGGAAACAAATTGTTAATCTCTCTAAGTGGGACCCTTTAGAGTTCTGTACATTAGTTAGCAGGGAAGAAGCTTCTGATCCAGTTATATCCAGATTTCTCCATGCCTTGCAAGCAAGAAGTATTGTGTCTTTAGCAATGAGGTCACATCATCTAGTTCAGGTGGGATAGAAAACACAAGAGCAATAGTTTGTGCTGTTTTGGCAGCCTCTGGGATCTTCCTGATCAACAACTCATGGGAAAGAATTTTAACACCTGGCTTTTTAATTTTATTTGATCATTATAGCTTCTGTGATAGGAATAACTCACTCCATTAGGGTGCCTCCATTTATAATTCTTGGTAAAAATATATTTTAATTAGCTTATAGAGTTGTGGTTGCATATGATTTCTTATAATTCAAGTTTTGGTTACCTTCCCTCTTCCATCTCATACTCTCCTCCGTATCTCCAACCCCTTTCTGGTTTGAATCCTATGACCCCAGTATTATCCCATTAACTTTTCCTTCACATATATCTCAGTGGCTCATTCATCTTCAGGGCTCTTGTATTTCCTATATTTCCTTTCTCAATTCATGGTCTCTACAAACATTTGTTGTAGACATTTATTTTTAGTTATGTATAAAATACTTGTTTTATGTAGTTTTGGGTGAGGAGTTTCATAGGTCTTGGAGTTTTGCATTGTTTTCAGGTATTGGATTCACATGGGGGATGTTTGATTGCTAATGATCTGCACTTGCTATCAGTAGAACACCTTAGGAGTTCTGTATCAATAAAACCACTTAAGTTGGAACACTCAGGGTTCCACTGTCCAGTATGGTGCCTGCCATGATGGTGGTTCCCTCTGTTGAGGTTTGGAAGGGTTTGTACCTATGAAATTGTCTCCATGTCTTCCTCCAATATGGGACATGACATCATGCCAGCTAATCCAATGTGGAGACAGGAAAGAAGAAAAAGAAACTCCAGATCTCTGAGTCTATTTTGTTTTGTTTTTTGCAAATCTGTCCAGATACTGGTGACATGAGGCAGTCTTGACAAGACTCATCTGCCATGGTAATGAGAACTCCACACCATGAGGGAAATTTTCCTGCAGACAAGATTACCAGTTATTTTTTCCTGCTAACCAGGATCAATCTTAAAATCTGGAAAGTTTTTCTTTAGCATCAGCATACAGGAGCTGTCTTCCAGAACTGGCTGAGGTTGTATCTCATGCTGGTAGCCTAAGTTGCTATTTTAAAAGTCACCCAGGTAGTAATAGTTTTGAAGGCATGAAGGGGGTCATTGGAGAACAGCTGAAGCTTGGCATTATTAGAAGCCAGGAGAGGCCACTGGTAAAAGTGAAATCTCAATAAAGTTGAAGGCACAGATTGATAGGGTCATGAAAAGAAGTTGAGGCATGGAACCATGAAGAAAGCCCAGAAGAGACTATTGGTGAAAGTGTAACCCAGTTGCAGTAAGAGACGCCAGCCTTTTGGAAATGCTAGTACCATGGAATGACCACCAAGAACAACAGCGATGGAGTGAAGCTAGTCAGAACCTGGGGGACAAACTGTGTGTGCTGCAGAGGAATGAGCCAGAGAAATGATTCATATCTTTGGAGGAGCCCAGAAGACTGTGAGTGAATTCCAGAAAATTGGACATTGATAATATTTTTCTGGTGTCCAAAAGCATTGTGAAAAGCTTGATAGATGTTTGGTTTCATTTGGTCCTGTGCATTAGTAACCCTGTGATTTTTTCTCTTGTAAATAGTTTTGCTGGTGTAGTATTAAATTGTGTTGTAGAAATAAAGCTTTTGTGTGTGTGTGTGTGTGTGTGTGTGTGTGTGTGTGTGTGTGTGTGTGTCTTATTTAGAAAAGGGGAATTGTTATAGAAGTTTATTTTTAGTTGTGTTTAAAATAATTGTTTTATGCACTGTTGGGTGAAGGCCTGCTGAGGTCTTGGCAGTTTGGATTGATTGTTAGTGTTGAATTTATGTGGGGGATGTTTGATTGCTAATGCTCTGCACTTGCTATCAGCAGAACACCTGGGTTATGAATCAATAAAAACACCTGAACTCAGATATTCAAGTTTCCGCTGTCCAGTATGGCACGGGCTAGGATGTTGTTTCCTTCTGCTGAGGTCTGACAGGGTTTGCACCTATGAATAAGCCTCCTTGTCTTCTTCTGTAATCCCATACCATAAGTGTACTGCTACAAACATTCCCAGTCAAATACAAACATCTAAAAATACAAAGCTATGATTAACACATTCTTGGGGTGTTTATAATCCCTGAAGAGTAGTAAACAAATGCAATGATAAATTCAACTGCTGAATTAATTTCAAAGAAGCAGTGCTTAACATTTACATAGTTTAAAAATCTAAATCACTCTATCTTTGCTTTATTCATTTGGAAGTCTGTGTGTTTTTGTATAGTCAGTGTGTGAGTGTGTGTGTGTGTTTGTGAGTGTATGCTGTGGTGTATGAGTTTATGTGCGTATATGCTTTTAAAGTGTATATTTGCCATATGTGTTCTATGAGAATGTGTTGTATGTGGCCTGTGTGCTGAGAGGGTTTGTGCACTATTTGAGTGTGTGTGTGTATGTGCTCTGGGAATGTGTGCAAGTAAAAAGGATGAATGGCTTCACATTTGGTTGAACATGTAACAGAGAATAAAAAATGACACTTAAGTAAGTAAAACTGGAAAAAAGAAATAATTTTAGTGTATGTTACCAACTTTTGATAATACTAATAATACAATAACACAAAGATAAACTTATATTTGAAATAAAATAATGAGAACAGGAATGTTATTATATTCAACAATTAATTTTATTCACGTAGACGTAAAGTTTTGACTATCGAAAGTATCATTAACCACAAATAATGGAATGCTTTTGTAATTTCTACTGCTGAATGAGTTTATTAATTTAGAACTTTATGGATTCAATTATTGAAATAAAATATAAAGAATAGCTTCTGTGATATTTATTATTTTGAGTAGAAATGAGAATGACTTTTTAAAAAGTCTTTTCCAACATGATGTAAAATTTTGAAGTTTTAGCTACTTTGTTACAAAACTGAAGTGATATCATCCCAAATGAAAGGATTCCTGCCAGTCCAACCCACAGAGCACACTGGAAAATGGAGCTATTAATCCTATGAGCCCTGTTCTACTGTAGGTGTTAGGCTGTAGGTACACATCATCAGAGTCAAAGGGGCCATCATAAAGATAAATTTAAAATTTAATACTTCTTCTGATAGGATTGGGAAGAGAAGTCAACAGAGCACTGCAAGTGTCTTGACCACAAAATTTGATTTTCTACCAGCAAGTCACAGTTTTTAGCTTGCAATTGTATTATTTTCACTTTCTTCTTCAAATTTGAAGGAAGAAACAATAATCAGAACAAATTTCTAAGCTGAGTTTGGGAGATCTTCTCTCCTTTAAGTTATGTGGATTTTCAAAATATGTACTAGGGATGAAACTCAGTTTAAAAAACAAACAAATGAACAAAAAACAAACAAACAAAAAAACCCAAAAAACTATTCTACAGCATAGTATATAGTGGATGGTGCAGCCATCCCATAGTGGTAGTTATTGCTTAGTCATTCAGGCTTCTACAGAAAAAATGCACATTACAAAAGGTGATTTATAGTGAGTAGGGTACACAAAGCGATACTCACACTTCCATGGCAGGTAGTACAACAGATTTGTTGTCTGTAGAGGGCAAACTCTCTGATTCAAATATATCTTCATATAGTGTCTACATATGGTGGTAGAGGCAAGAAGCCCAGTTGGCTCTTTTTACAGGGGCAATAATCCTAATAATAGAGAACCCATGTAACATGCTCACACTAGAGACAAAATTTAACATGTGGCTTCAAGAAGAATAGAACCTTCAGAGCAGAGTAAGAACCCATGCTCTATTTGAAATTTTAGCTACCTCCAACTTTTCTCTTTGAGACCTCAAAATTATTGCCAAATAGAACCAGGAGCTTTTTTAAAAATCACTTAAGCCAGGTGGTGGTTTTGCATACCTTTAATCTCAACACTTGGGAGGTAGAGACAGGAGTATCTCTGTGAGGTTGAGGACAGCCTGGTCTACACATTGAGTTCCAGGACAGCCACAGTTACAACATAGAACCCCTGTCTTGAAAAAAAAATCACTTGAGAGAAAAGACTTATATATGACTTAATGGACATTCAAGATGCTAACCTTAGCAGTGGCAAAGTTCATTCTAAAAGAATGTCTTTTGTTTTCAAGAGTCACCATTTCCTCATTTCTGTCTCTCTGTCTTACTCTCTCTGTGTCTTTCTCTGTCTCTGTCCCTCTCTTTCTCTTTCTTCCCATTCCTCCTTCCCTGGTCTCACATTGATTCTGTTTCTAGGAAACACAATTGATTTTTCTTCTACTTTATCCCTAGTTTTCAAATAAAAAGAAAGGCATGTTTGTGGATTTAGAACATGTTAAAGTAAGTAAAGTTTTATAAGTCTTATTTGTGTGTATGCATGTTTAATCTTCAGAACACCCTCTGAATAAAGTACTATCCTTTCACTATTTTCTTCATTAAGGAACTAAGTGTTAAAGACTTTTCAACATTTCCTTGGGACCTGAAAATTACCAAATGGCAAGGAAAGATTCAAACCAAAATTTTAATTTATGTGTCTATCTCTTATATACCTACAAATACATAAATGTATTTCTTTTTAGACTTCCTAAAAACAATTTTGCATTACTTTCCTTTCACCTCAGTCCCCCCCAATTAATTGCACAATTTAAAAAGCTTGGATATTTATCATCTTTCCAACACAAGAGCAAAAAATATGAACATAAAAGAGTAGAGAAATCTCCTAAATCCTTAGTGCTATATTAAAACAATCTGTGCATCCCTGAACTATTACCCTTCTAGACTGTAATCAAGCATGCTACATGAGGTTCTGGTGATTGTAGGTGGCCCCCAATCCTGGACAACACTTCCTCACCCCAAAAAGTCTATTCAGAAAATCTTTGCCTAGATCTAGATCTTGAAGTATTTCCTGTCTAACTTGATCATAGATTCACATACTGCTTTAAAGCATGTTGTCTGTACGTCTAAATGTCTGTTTCTAAGCCAATATCTTACTATTTTGTTCTTTAGTATTGTATTTTTATTAGAGCTTTGTGGTATAATTTGAAATCAGGTGTTGTGGTACTGACAGTATTACTTTCAAAACAAGATTATTTCAGTTCCTTGGTGACCCATTGTGTCTTCATATAAACTACAGATTTTTTTCCAGGTGTTATGAATAACATCACTAAAATATTTGTGGGTGGTTGATTACAGGTTTGTTTGTGTCTTCACTGTTCAGTTTTTAATGGCTTTATATATTCAGATGCCAATCTTTGTCATGTGTATGTTCCCAATATTTCCTTCCATTCTGTGAACTTTCTCTACCCCCTTAGTGATTGTTTTCGTGATGTGCAACTCTTTTGCAAACTTTCTCTCTTGTTTACTGTGATTATGGGGCTGTTTCCAAAATTCTTACAGATTCTAATATCTGGAATCATTTCTCCTCTATTTTCCTTTAATGGTTTCATTGTTGTAATTCTGAACCCTGCAACACACAATGAGGTCTTGTCTCAAAAGTAAGTAAAACACACAAACACACCAAACAAAAAACACCTACATAAGTTTTTGTTAATTTCTGAGCATTTAATTCTGTTCCTCAGATCTATGGTTCTAGAATTTAATGAACAGTAGTTTAGTTATTTTTCAGTGTTGTGAAAAATTCCTAACAAGCAACTTAAAGGAGGAAGGATTTATCCCAGTTCATAGTTTCTAAGGATTTCAGTCTGGTGTGACAGGAAATGACTACAGGTGAGGCAGTCTTTCTCCATGGTTCTGAATATCAGCTGCTTTTCATATTTTAGTACCACACCTATAATTTGAATTATCATCACTACAAAAACTATTTAAATATTCATAAAACTTATATTCTAAGGGTCTTTGTGTTAAGAAGCTGTGTAGGAAACTCAGAATGTGTATTTTTCCTGAATATTTATATAGCAAGTACCTGAAGAAAAATGTCTCATTTTATAGATGGGGATTCCAAAATTCATTAGGCTGCAACAATTTGCTTGAAGCCAGTCAACTTGCAAAAGGAAAGGATTATATCCTTGTCCCATCTTCCTTTCAAAACATATCACTCTAGTTCTTATCAATCAAGTCATTTTGAAAGTGTAGGCAAATAATGGAATTCATTAAGTCTAGATTATGAGGTATATTTAGGAAAAATTTAAATGTGTAATTATGATGACAATAGAGTTTTAGCTACGGATTACTTTCAAAGAGTTTGAAGAGAAATTGTATGAAAACTTCATGGGATGATACTAAATGGTGGCAGAGTAAGAGAGGCAGCCTTGTGAATGTTGAAGAAGTTAATATTGTAACAAGTGAATAGCTTTTCTCCTGGAATGACTGATTAAGAGCAAATTTTGTAACTATAATACTTGAATAAGTTATCCAATATTGTAAATACTTATTTTACAAAGTTTGGTATGACCATGAGTTGGCACGGGTAGCATTTTGAAGGCTGTCTTTTTATGAAGTTACTTCAAATACATAGCCACATACCATAGAATCATCAATTAAATCTCTTAGTAAAAGTTGCTTTCTTTGAAAAGTTATGTTCAGTTATTTTAATAAATGTTGATTTCAAGGAAAGAGTTAAACTTCATACAGACGCTAGTTTTACTTTTCACTGTATGTCCAGTCATGTAGTGACTGTCACCAACTCACCACTCATTTTTATCATCTTCATTCTCATAGGTGACACGCCAGCTATTTTGTAAGTACACCATTTCCCAAGTTCTTTATTACACACAAATGTTTCATTTAAGAAAAAAGATAGTATTGTAAGGTAGTCACTCCATTTCACAAAGCAAGCAGAAAGAGGCTTGAAAAGATATACTTTTCTCCCAGGTTCAGACAGCTCATGCATGACTTTCCAGGAATGAAATGAAGCTATTTCAGACATAAAGCCTAACCCCCGAAATTGAGCCTCTAATCCTTCTAGCTACACCTCCACACTGTGTGTTCTTTGAACTGTTGGTGTGAAACATCTGTTTAAATGTAGAATGCCTTGTACACAGGGTGGATTTTCTTACCAAATGTCAGAACATTAAGTTTAAGTGATTTTAAATATTTGAGTTTATTTATCTGTTGTAATTATTTCAGCCTCAAATAACTGAAGTAAGTCTGTGTGTCATCACTATTCCAGCAAAACCTGTATAACCTGCAAATCACCACATCTAACATAATCTTAATCAAGTAATTGAAATGATTATTATCCTTGAAGAAAAGCAAATTGAAACATTTCTATGAATGGATTTTTAAATTACTTACTTATATTGATACATAATGGGAATTTTCAGTGAACATTAAAATGAGTGATTATATCAAGGTGTGTGATATGTTGTTAGCATTTACATCTTATTGTTGAATTAATCTGTATGAAATACCTAAACATGAACTTTAGACCTACTTGTTTTGCATCATCAAATCCTAAAATGATATGGAATGAAGCTACTTTATTTGTTGTCCAGATATGGAAAAATTGTAAGATAATTTTACTGTATACAAAAGAAAATCATATGCCAACTGAGAGCAGCTAATTTTTGTTTGAGAAATGCCAACTCATGAAGGACCAAGAATGAGTTTTATTTGTATAAAAAGAAACTTAAATAAGCATCCATGAAACAGAAATGATATGTGTTAGTTGTGAAAATATTTGAATTTGGCCATAGGTTTTCAACATGCCACACAAACTATTATTTCCATCATATAAGTAGATTTGTTCTACATATTTCCACAAGTTTCAAGTCATTATTTTCCCTTGATTGACTAACCCACTGAACAAGTAATTTGATGAAATTTATACTAATTCTATTAAACACAGCTTCATAAAATTTAATGGTCATAGAACAAGAGGACAGGGTGATATAGAAAGTATAGAGAATGAAAAATCTTTCCAATAATGCTCACTTTATCTTCAAAAATTTAGTCGTAACACATAAAATTACAAAACTGTGCAACAAGTAAACTAAGTAAGCATGTCAGATAATGAACGTATACTTTGAGGGTCACAATATTCAAAATATTGGATATTCACGGAAAGAATCTGGGAAGAGCCATGACTGTGGTTCTTTGCTTTTTAATCAGATTTTATTTATATTTTATATGTATGTATGTTTTTCCTGCATGTATGGTCATGCACCACATTAGTGTTTAGTGGCATTAGAGGGCAAAAGTGAGCATTAGATCCCCTGGAACTGGAGCTAACATGATTTTGTGCTCCTATGTGGGTGCTGGGAACTGAATTTGAGTCCTCTGCCAAAGAAGCTAGTATTGTTGACCAATAAATGTGTGAATCCATTGTGAAGTGTCACTGAAGCAAGATGAATAAACAGGAGACACTTCTTTAAAAATACTTCTTTGGTTTGAAACATACTCATTATTTATATATTCTATATATTCTATATATAGAATATATTATTTCTATTTATTTGATATTCCTTTTATGAAATAGTTTCTTTTTCACCAGCAATAGTAATAGGGAATATTTTTGCTGCTTCCTGACTTAATATTTCTCTAGTTTGTTCAAAATCCACAAGATTCTAAATGCTATTCACCAATAGAAATAATAAGTAGAGCATTGTGGCAAACAGGAATTGTGTTCATAATTTATCACAAGTAACCTCCACATTTATGCTTATGGTGCATCTGTTTTGACAAAAGGCCCAATACTACTCTTTTAAAACAAAATGAATTCAAATATTTCTCTCACAGACCTCCATCAAGGTAGAAAGTGCAGGCAGCAAAGAACAATTTCTGAGGGTCACAAAAATGTAGGCTAAACACACAATGAATAACCATTTTGTTTTGCAAGTAAATTAGAAGAAATTTTCCACCTTAGTAATACAATTTGAGGCAGATTGTGTTTAAAAATGAATTTGGAAACACTGAAGAATGGAGTGCTTTTGCTTAAAGAAATACTAATTTTTCTGATCCCAGACTCACAGCAATCTCTAAAAGCACTGACAATGATAAAAGTCCTCAATCCGGAAGAGATTGCATCTGTAATTTGTATCACAGGGTTAAACTGAATATGTAAATTAAGAATTATTCTGATAGCAGTTGAAATTTTTATTTAATGTGTTGTGGGGTTTTTTTTATGTAATGTAATTCCAGGACCTCTTAAAATGATAGTTGGTTCACAGGTTTGTGAATAGATTTTGAGATGATTTGTTCCTGAGTTAGATTTCAGAGCAAGGGACTTCTATGTGGCCTTCCTCTAGAGAGAGACCTTCTTCTGTCATATGTCCATACTCCATGTTGTCCCATTGCAGTGTACATACTGATAAATGTCATCTGTGAATTTTCTCATCTCCTGGAGAAAGCATACTGTTCAAGTTGATACCAGTGACACACAATTTCTGGATTTTTGTTTTTTATATTTATTGATTGATTTGTACAAACATAGAATATTATTATTAATGTGGTTTTATCTAATTCACATTTTGTAGTTCACAGTATCACTCATCTGATTATAAAATTATTTCATAAATTGATGAAGATATGTTCAAGCATGCCGTCACAAATCAAATTAAGTCCTTTTTTAACTTTTGTCAACATCAGATCATTGCACAATTTTTTGAAAATTGCATCATTGCCATTTAATAATTGTGCAGGAAATATCTTATATGACTATCAAAAGTATTCTTTTGTCACATTAACTTATCCATTATAGTTGGCCATTTGGACTACTAGGGAAAAATTCTGTTAAATAGAAATCCCATCAATAATGGAAAAGCATTTCTTTTCTTATAGTTCTGAAATATGGGATGTCTGAGATCAGAGCAGTAGCAAGTATGCTGTGTTTTAAGTTCCCACTTAATGGACCACCGATTATGCTTTTCTGTGTCTTCATAAATTGGAAGGAACTTCTGAGGTGCGTTTATAAAGCACTCTCATCATCCATGAGCTCTCTACCCTTGTGACCTAATCTTTTAAATTCCTACTTCCTGAATCATCTCATTTAGGCAATTACATTTTTAACAAATGAAGTTGGGGTATATGAATTTCCAACATTATCATTAGAATAAAAATTATGTAATTGTATTGTCATGTATTGAGTGACATCTTTACGGACAATGGCAGACTGCTTAAACAATGGTGTTCCTACAAGTTTCTAATGGAGGTGAAGAATCCCTATCACTTTGTGATTTTAATACCTATTGATATTATTCACATTTTTGTGATGATGATGATGATATAAACAAACCTACTATACTGAAAATCATAAAGCATAGATAGAATCATGTATAATATGTAATATTTGATAAAAATAACCAGTTATTGGTACTTGTGCTTAAATATTTATATCATTATTTTATAGAGTGTTTGGTAGTTATATAAATCACTGTAAAGCTGCAAGCTGTATCACAGCTTAGAAATCTTGTGCATCCTGTTTACTACCTACTTTAATTACCAAAGCAAGTTACTTAATTTCTCCTTCAGCAGTATATTTATTGACCATACACGCTATGAGTTTCTACCTGCCAGGTAGGATGTCTGGTGCAATAATGGCATGACTGTTAGGGAGTAACTGACCAAACTTTGATTGACTTTGAGATCTGTTCCACAACAGACGATTTTTTATTGGTTCCATAGTCCTGGTATAAAACCTATGGCTGGAGGGGGAGGTGGGGACCTTATAAGCCCCACGGTAAAAAAAGCAATTGTTATTTTGCTAGATGATCATGTGACTGAAGTACCTCCTAAATACTTATGTTTACACATACACACCTAAGCTATTTTTTTTTTCTTTTCCCTTTTTCTTCTTTTTTACTTTTCTTGCAGTGGACAGAAACCAACAAAGAGTACTAACTTGTCAAAGTGCTAAGAATAAGAGATTTAGTATTCAACTCTACAAAAGGATAATTCTATAAAGAATTGTCGGTCAGTATCATGGGAGCAGAAGCAGGAAGAATTTAAGAACTAGATTATGGTCAGAAGTGCTGTGAAAGACTGTTTTCTATGCATTGCATGTTGATCATGATCATGAACTCAGAGCAACTGAGACCATCTGCAGGCCTTGTACAAGGTCTGCACTAGATCAAGGCAGCCATTCCTGACACAGATGAGCTATAGGAACTTCAGGCCCTACTCCTTACTGAGGAGCTATCAGTTGTGGATAGTTGCTGTGGAGAGAGATCAATTCTTCAATGAGTATGTGACCAGAAGGTTACTGTTTCTTCAGTGGATGGTACCACATCTATGTGCAGATCTAATTAAACTTAGTTAGCTATCAAAAATATTTAAAGAAAAAGACATGGAATTGAAAGAAGACATGATGTGTAGTAGATAAAGATGGGAGGGGGCATCAAGGTGATATGTTGGAAGAATTGGATGGGAAAGGAAAAAATATGATGATATTTCATTGTGTACATGTATGAAATTATATAAAAAAAGGAGACTGTTTTGTAGTTGTAAGTACTTCTAAGCATGGGTCCTGCCTGGAGTGTTGTTGACATATCTAATGACACTCCAATGGACAAAACTGACATTCCCTTTACCAAAATGTCAATTTCAAATAGCTTCTTACTGAGGGATGGAATTTTATGTATGAAAACAAACTAAAATAAAGATAAATTTAATGAAAAGAAAAAACTGAATCATTGGTAACAACATATAAAGTACCTTATTCAATGTTTGCACTCTGATAATGTTTTATAATGATGCATTTCTCATAAAGTGACTATCACAATTGCACACGTTAAGTGTATAGGCCTATAGTGTTTTGATCATTTTATATGTCATGTGTCCTTTGTCTCAATATGGTTCACATAAAGCAGCATCTTCAGGTTTGTTTGGTATAGCTAGATAATTCACAGCTTTTATTGAAAAATGATTACATCAAGGCTGATCATTCCAGGTTAGTAAAAGCAAACCTACACCACACAAAAAAATCCTATAAAGCCTTGCTTTAATTAGAATTCATCCATTCTGCATATGATCCAAATCAAATTACTATACTTTTAATGAAATCAATCATGTAAAATAAATTAGGAGCTTTGGGGCATTTGTCATCTCTTGCTCAAGGGGTCCTCTACCATGTCTCACATAATATCACCATCAATAATTTTCAAATATATGGTCCAGTCCCTGAACTCTATTAATCAGTAGCAAAATTGATTTGAAGGAATGATTAGGAAAAGTTTAATGACATATTTAATGACATATTTTGTGCACATTATTCCTGATATTTTTGATCTATTCTCTTAACAGTGCACCTCTATCCTGTCACTTCACAATCTGATTTTCTTTCTTTCTATTCATGCTAAATATCTAATGACTATTTTCCTGAAAATTGGAAAGCTTCTTGAAGTCTTTATCCCCAATTTAAAGGATGATCATGGGCTAAATGATCTTCAGGTTGCACTCCTTACTGAGAAATTATAGCAGTAGAAATTGGTTAGGGATAGTTTGCAGTTATTCATCCAAACTAGTTTGAAAGAAATCTGAAACTTATGAAAATTAATTAAAAAAAAACCATCTCCCCTTTTTTTCTTTTAAATAGCCAACCACTTGGTGTCTGCTTTTAGGTGATCGTTGGTCTGTTATTTATGAATTAAGTGTGCTTTATTTCAAGGAGCCAAACCTCACTAAGTCATGGAGGCAGCAGTACATTATACCATGGTGTCAGACCTGTGAACTGCAGCAAAATGAAGGGTTTCACACTATTGATTTGATACAAAGAAATGCCAAGTACATGAATTTCTTCTTATGAAGATGCTTTATGTACTCCTGTACAGAACTCTATCACTCTAAAAGCACTGCTTTATTCTTTGTGGCTCTTGCCTGGATCAAAATTTCTTAGATTAACAAGTTTAGAAAAAAAAAACAAAAAGTCAATTTTGAAATGAATAAATGTTGATATACCATCATAGGGGCTAAGTAATTTTTTCACGGAATGTAATTTGTGAAGTGTTTCATGTTTTAGAGGACAAATACCATATATATTGATTTAAATGACCATTTGTTTGTTCCTTCAATAATTTTGAGTTTGCTAGGTACCAGATTCTATTTGTCTAACTATGAAGAAAAGTCTTGAAATTCCATATCCTCTATTCTTGATATATATATTCTGAATTTGAAATAGATACATATATTCCTTGGACGTTTCTAATACTTGTTCCTCTATTCACAGGAAGACAAAAGAGGCCTGGAAATATAGCTCAGTTGGTAATGCACTTGCACTGAAATATGAAAGCTTTAGTTTAATTCTCAGAACCAAAGTTAAAAATGTGAGATGTGGTGACATACTTAAATCATGTGCTGAGGAGATACAGCAGGATATAACTCTAGGCTCTATAGCTGGCCAGTCTAACCAGGCTGGGGAGGTCCAGGCCAGTGATAGACTCTGTGCTAATAAAATAAATAAATAAATAAATAAATAAATAAATAAATAAATGAATGAATAAATAAATAAATAAATAATTGAACCCATGCAGCAATGTCTGAGACTATTCCTCTTATCTAACCGCTCACCCCAACTCTCACAGAAAAGCATATTAAACATTTGTTTTGTTATAAACATTATATTGGCTATCCTTAAACAAATATGATCACATTTAAAGCTGAGATAAATTATTATGTGAATAAAGCAGAATTAAGAAAAAAATGATTACGTGCTCTAACACATAATGCTGCCCAGAGGAGAATTTCCTTATTCATTTATCAATTTAACAAAGTTTAAAAAAGATCATATTGAGTGGGGTAACCCAAATCCAAAAACACACACAAAACAGTGCATGTTCTTTCTCATCTGAAGCTAAAAGCTCCAAAAATTTAAATGTGAGTAGTACATAATTAGGAGTAACTAAAAAAAAGTAGGAGAATATAGAGGATCCAGTGTGAAGGTAACATATAGAGGAAGAATAGGGATAGAATCACAGGGTTCATGGGATCTGAGGGAGAACTGGGAAAAACAAAGGGCACGATCAAAATAGGGAGACAGGGAAGGAGATAAATACAAAAGAATGAGGGAGAAGAAGAAACTAACAAAAGAATGTGTGAAAAAATCATACAGAACTGTATTATTAACTATCTACTTAAAATATCTATAGTATATATAAGTTGTGTAAAAATATTCATAGTTTAAATATTTTCCTTATGTACTGACAATGGTTCTCTAAGACCCAAAGACCACCTGTCAAAATCCTCAACACTAGGCATGACAAGCACTCGTATGAGGGTCAGGATTGTTGAAGAGAATTCTAAAACATACAGGGTATTGCTATTTTCCTTGATTATCCCCCAAAAGGTAGAAAGTAAGTCCCTATTGCTGAAGATACTGTGCACTTCAGACATAGCCCAGAGGCCCTTGAACTGGAACTGACCTGAATGTCTCCTTCTTGATATCTAGCTTTCAAGGGATCAGAAGGTGCTACACAATCTTTCAAAAAAGGGAACAACCAACAGTCCAACCCAACTATGACATTTATGAATGACAGCAAGGACAGGCATGATACAAAAACCCTAAGGATTAGTAGTGGCATGCATAACTTAGCTGTATCCAACAACTCTTTTACTGGACTCAAGACTCACTTATCAAAGGAGAAATAAGCTTTGTACTAGAAACATAGCCAATTACCCTGGAGTCATAAAGTCGAGGATCTTGGAGAACCTAAAACCAACATAATTAAACCAACATAATCCTTTAACTACATTCTAATAATTTGTCCTTCTACCCAAAAATAAATGTAGTCCTTACCCTGGTCAAGTAAACCTCTCTTTGCAAGAGACAGAGGCCATTATAGAAAACTGTACTTAATCAAAATGAAGAGTTATGGATCCCACTCCAAACTGATACATCTTTAAGACAACACCAGCATGTAAGACTTGAGATCATTGTGGAACAGGAATAGGAAGATTATAAGAGGCAGAGGCATAGAGAGTTTGCTGTGAGATTTTGTGTCCTAAAAATACTCAAAGCTATACCCATAAAGTCTTACCTATGTAGCTGGCTAAATATGACCTGAACAAAGACACAAATAGACTTATTAAAGTGGATGAGGGAAACCACAAAAGGTCTCATTTCTAGACATAGAACTACATGAAACTCAGGAATTAAGAGAGCTGGATAAGTAGTGTTGGATAAGGGAAGAGTACACCAATTGGTTATCTAATATCAAAAGGTCAGCCTTGAAAATATGTAAATAGAAGTAACACTATGAACACTGAGCAGGCTGTATTTATATATTTAAGAAAATAATATATATACACATATATACAATTAATGAAAAAAGTTCACCGATCTTAATAAGGAAATGGAGTGGCATGTGAGAGGGTTTGAAAAGAGGAAAGGGAAGGGTAAATTATGGAATTATATTATTAATTAAAAGAAATCAAGAAAAACATTAGTTCTGGCATAGCAACCTAAAGATTATAGAGTTCGAAATTAATAGGAGAAAGAACACTGAAATAAGAGGAAAAATCTGATGTATCATTTCTTTCTTTTACACCACCTGTGCAAACTGAAGGAAGTAGGATAGTGTTTGTATGGTCTCAGTACAGTCTGCTGTGCATATATAATCTTAACGTTTTAAGGGACACACCAACATTTGATTAATGTTGGGTCTGGGTTTGAGCAAGCCCACTATATATCCATTACATTAATATTACTAAATTTGCATTACAAGTTTAAAAGCCTAATTTTGATTAACTGTTTTGAGCTTGGACAGACAATGAAGCTGAATGACATTATTCATAATTTGTGTCTAAGAACAAACTCAGACACCAGTAAAGTTAATGAATCAAAGAAATCAAAAGAGTCCCAAGTGTTTGCATTGTATACACATTCATTTAGTAAATATAATCTTTAAATATAGTAAAAGGAATCTTATTATAAATCTGTTAAAATTGTATAACTGAAACACTTAATGACAACAATAATTAATAATGAAAATGTATCAACTTAATAAAGATTCATTTTAAAGTAAAAGTGGATAACAACATTTTAAACTACTAGGGCAAACAGTTTTTTAAAGCTAGAAACAAAGGTCATGGGAAGATGCCCTTCAACTCTTTCAAACTGTTTACAAAGGATTAAGTTTAAACCCATTCACAAACTCAGTTACACAATTTATTATAATTGAAACTTGTAAGGAAATAATTATATACTATAACTTTTGAGACAGTGTCTTCATTGGTAGCTTGGGATACCCTTGAGATCAGTAAGCATTCAAAGTTAACCTCTAACTTTTATTAATGTTGTCTCTGCCTCCTATGTGTTGGGATCACAAGTATTTGCCACCATTCTACCATGTGCTTACGTGTGCTTAACTTTCTATATGTATGCTGCTCTATGTTGTCAGTAGTGGTAGAATCTCTATCAGATACAAACCAAAGTGTTGTTAAATATTTGGTCAATCCAATTGACAAAAGAGGACACTAACAACAAACTCTGTTCAGAGTTGGACTTCATGCTGCTCTCAGAAGAGCTCTTGTCAGCCAGGTCTAATTGGATTTTGTACACAAATCAATTGATCAGAGTTTGTAAAGACTTCCAATAACTGTTCTCCCAGTAACTATCTTTATTCTGTTTTGCATTCAGACTATCTTAAGCTTGTGCTATAGCAGATGGATTGGCAGTCTCTGATTACAGTGGAGAGATTTCTCATCCATTCTGCAAGGGAGAAAAAATACCTGCATTTTAAATATTTTACTCCACATGTATTCTTTAAAGAAATGTTCTGGCATAGATTTCAGTCATTGGAAAATTTCATTTTTCTGCATCATTATGGGCATGAGTATCATCAGTCCTGAGCTCTGCCACTAACAAATGTTTTGGTGATTTTTTCATGTATCTTTGGCTGTCTGTCTGTAAAATAAGTGTTTTGTGTGCCCATCTTTCAGGATGTTGCATTACTTGACTTAAAATATAAACTGTCCAACACCATATCTTGTCTAAGTATTCCAAAAATACCAGTTCATTTGTATCTAACTTCAATGTCTGCAGTTTTCTCTGAACAAATGTATATTTTCTCACTTGTTTCTCAGTGCTAGGAATTTAAACCAGAGCAGGATGCCTATAATTTAAGCACTGGACTACCTAGTTAAATTCCAGCACAACTCTTTTACTTTTTAAATGAGAAAAATGCAATGATGCCATTATCACTTAGACAAAAGAATTAAAACTACTCACAAAATGTAAGCACTGTAACTTAGTGAACAGAAGCATTTTAAAAACCCCATTGCTATTTCACATTTTTATATATTCTTATTAAAATAAGTTTTGAAAGTCAGAAAAACAATATTTTTCTACTTGGTCTTCCACTATTTTGTAAATCTATAATAAAACTGAATATCTTGGAACATTTGTTAATTATATTTAGAAATAATGAAAACTTAAAATATATCCTTAATTCTTGAACTTTCATGTAAAATAAAACACAATAAAGGTAAACATTTATTTTTTTTTAGAGATAGTGAAATAAAGCTACATAAAGCCATCATAAAAATATTACTAAAATAAAACATCTAGCATAAGCCAGGGGGTGGCGGCACACACCTTTAATCTCAGCACTTGGGAGGCAGAAGATTGATGCAGGCAGATCACTGTGAGTTCAAGACCAGCTTGGTCTACAAAGTGAGTTCCAGCACAGCCAGAGTCACAACAGAGGAAACCCTGTCTAGAAAAACAAACAAACAAACAAAAAAATCTAACATAATTGTGCAACTTCAGTTTTTTTCTTTCAGGGAAACAGAAAAGCATATAATCATCAAAGATTAAAACACAAATAATAGTGACATTTCTACAATCAAACTCAAACTGAAGTAAAGAACTGAATAAAAAATTCTTAAACAAAACTTTTCCTAGAAAATATATGTGTTCAAATTTCTACTGTCATTGAATTCAGTTGAGTGGTTCTGGCAAATACAACTGCACTTGATTGGAAGCTACTATTAAGTTCACAGGCAGAAGAGGGAAGGAAGCTCATACTGAAAGTGTGCTTGGCTTGCAATTATTATATTTTTTGAAGACCTAACTTTGTTTTTTTGTTTTTTGGTTTGTTTTTTGAGACAAGGGTTCTCTGTTATAACTCTGGCTGTCCTGTAACTCATTCTGTAGATCAGGCTGGCCTCAAACTCACAGTGATCTGCCTCTCTCTAGCTCCCAAGTGTTTGGACTGAAGGCATGTACCACCACTGCCTGGCTCAAAGACCTAACTTCTATTTCCAAAAAATGTGTCACTGCATGTTCTAAATTATTACACTTCCATATAATATGATATACTAACTTGGAAATTTAGGGGTATTTTTGTCCAGAACTACAGAATTTATATCTTGTCCAAGTTATAGAATCTAAATCTTAGTATTTCAGTTTTATGAAAGACAGGTCAGGCTATTGCTAAAGCTATTGATTGCTCTCTACAAAATGATGGTAAGGTTCTATTGCTGAAGATAGAAACTATATAACTAATTAAACACAAAGAATTTAAGCTAGTGACTAACTAGATACTTCATTTGAAATGACTAGTGTTCCTGATACTGGAAGGTACTCTGCATGCTACCAAAGAAGAAAGGTGGATACCAACCCAGCTACAATCACTTCATACTACAATGATCATTTGTCTGTATGATACACTGGTGCATAAAGATTGTGGGATAACCAACCCTTTCTGATCAAAACTCATTCCATAAGTTGGACCCCATTCCTGATACTGATTCAGTGACCAAGAACCTGATACTAGAGCGTCCATGAGCCTAGGGGAAACCAAATACTACTGCTTTTCTAAAGGGACATAGCAATAAAGTGACTCCTAAATTACATTCTGCTATACTCATAGATTGATGACACATTCATACAGAATCAGAAGGCTTCCTTCTGTAGTAGAAGGGAACTAATACAGAATTACACAGCTGAACAATGTGCTGAGAGTGAAAATCCTTGGAAAACTCTAAAAGGTAAGTCTCCATCAAATACTTTTCTTCAGACTTCAAGAGCCTTTGCAGGGAGTAGACAAAAGATTGCATGAACCAATGTGGACAGAGGACACCAAGGAAACAGTGCCATTCAGACAGGACAGGACTGATGTACATATGAACTCATAGAGATTGTAGCATCAAGCACAGGGACTACACATGTCCAAGACATATGGAGGCCCAGCACTGAGAAGGGAAGTGGACAAGAACAGCCATCCTTAACCCAGGAGCTATCTCCAATTGACAAGTGTTCATGATGGAAAAATTAGTTCTTCATATGGATCCTCACTAAGTATACAAACCACACATAAAGGAGGCTCTATGTCCAGTAGTAGATGACCAATACAACATGCATTCAATGGAAATTTTAGAGATGTTTTGTTTCATAATGCTTTCTTTGGACATTTTTTTAAACTTTAATTGTCCTTTGTGCATCCACCATGATTTCTAATGCTGTGCTTTTACGAATTTTGTGTGTATGTTTTCTTTGTTTTTGCTTTTTTTTCTTTTTTCTTTCCTGACTGTTTTGTTTTATTCTTTTTATTGATTTTTTTTCCTAAAGGACGAGATAAAGAGACATTGAATTTGATAGGTGAAGAGGCGGGGAAGATCTTAGAGGACACAAAGGAGGGGAAACCACTATCAGAATACGCTGTATGAAAACAAAATTATTTTCCATACAAAGAAAGTCACATTGGTGGTTTAATCCATTACTTAATTAATATGAAGATAATGGCTACCTTTTCCAAATATCAGAATCTTCACCTGTTAAATAGGTTGTGTCCACAACCTTGTCTATAATGCTCTTCCAAAGGCAAGGAGCAATTGTTAGTTCTACTCAGCTATAAAGTCTATGAACCGTAGCAATGACTAGCCCAGCAAGATATCACCAGTGGTGCAAAGATATCCCCAGTGATAAAAGTGGCACTTTTATCTTGAGCATAACCAACACTATTTGTTTGAACTTAAGGCCCAATTGATGAGACTGAAATTATGCCTGATACTGTAAACCTAGCCAATTGCCCCTGAATAGAGTAGTCATAGACCCTAAAAGACAGCATGCTACTGCTATTTTCCTAAATTAATACAAATTCATCATTCTAAATACTTCTCTTTATACACATAAAAGTGTAATTCTTACTCTTCATCCAAGAAGCTTTTTGCAGTAGATGGAGACTGTTACAGAAATCCATAACTGGTCAAAATGCAAAAAATATGTGTCTGTGGGACTCCCAACATCAACTATGAGTTGAGTTCAAAGGCCAAGGGAAATAACTGTAAATGGGGATGGAAAGATTTTAAGAGCCAGAGGACTCATACGTCTGCTAGTAGGTAATACTTATTAGAGAAGACAGGGAAATACACTGTTGAATCATTAACAATATGGTTCCTGAGTAGAATATGCATAATATGAAAACAACAGAGGCCATAACCATGGGAATAAGGAAAATTCTACAAAGTCCTAGTTGAGAGAGCATGAGACTCTTAATCTTAAGGTTGTGGATTCAAGCCCTATGTTGTGTGCCTAATGTAGATGTAGATTCATCAGATTTCAGGTGTTGATTCAGGACAAAGGCAGTTCATTCTTTGGCTAATTGAATCACCAATTCTAGCATGGAATCCAAGAGCATTTCTGCCTCTTTAAAAATCTAAAATTTTTAAACCTCTGAGACTCACCACTGACTGAGGCACCCTAACTAGTGCCCTCTGAACTCAGAGCTGATTGAACTCAACTGAGTTCAATTATTCTGGTTCAACTCACTTACTGCTCCGGCTCAAACTCCTCTCTAAGGTGCTTCTTCAAACTGATCTCCTGATCTGGCTGACTGTTTCCGACTGATCTCTTCCTTCTTGGCAGACTCTGACTGATTCTCTGACTGCCTCAAACTGAACTGATATGCTTGGCTTCAAACTAAATCACTCTTCTAGTCTGATACTGAGTTTTTCTGTAGAACTGCCTCTGTGTATCTGTGCCTTTCCTTGAGCTCTCATTGCTCCCCACTGCCTTAGTCAGCTTCTCTGCTTCTCTACCTTGTCCCCAATCAGAGAATTTCATTGTTTCTGTGTCTTGTCCTGCATCTGCCTGCTTGCCTCATATTCCCCTCTCATACTACCGGTGTCTGACTGCTTTAAAGAATTCTTTACCTGACTCTCTCTGAGCTTAGAGCCTGCCTTTTTCTCATGAGAGTTGGGTATGTCCTCACTCTGATTCACTCTGCTAACTCTTTTTGTGATTAATCCCATTGTATATTTTTCACTTCCTATGTGACACTGACTCCTGAGCTCTGCTTCCTGTGTCTGTTTCAATACTGTTTTTCTTAAGGATAAAAGGCATGGGCCAACACTGCCTTCTGAATACTAGGATTAAGAGTGTTTGCTACCATTGCTTTCTGAATACTGGGATTAAAAGTATGTCCACATTCCATCTAGACTACACAGGCCTCTGAATTTAGACCCCTGGAATGTAAACCCTTACTAGCTTTCACATAGGCCTATTCCTCTACACTAATCTAAGATGACCTAAGTGTTTTCATTGAGAGAAACATAATTTTTTTCCATGTAGTAATTATGGTATTATTCACTCCATACGGACTAGTGCTGTAAGAATTATTCATTAGAAACATTCACAGAATAGTTTGCAAAATTCTACTATCTTTTTAAAATTCTTTTATTTTTGAGACTATAATAAAATTACATTATTTCCCCCTTCCCATTTTTTCTATCCAAAACTACCCATATACCCCTCATTGCTCTCTTTGAAATCCATGGCCTCATTTTCATCTATATCCATCTGTTTTTCTAAAATGTAATTCTCAGTGTATATAATATTATTCATACGCATGTTTTTAGGGTTGTCCATCTGGTAGTGGATAACCAGTTGTAGTCTTCCTTGGGAAAAACTATTTCTCCTATCAGCATTCCTTAGTTGTCTCTAGATTTTTTTAGTAGAGTTTAGTAGAGTTTAGTAGAGTCTATCCATTTTGGCATTTCTCTTGTTGCCCTGTGTATAAGTATACACATAGGATTTAAGTGCAATTTCTAATCTGGACTGAAAATGCCCCTTTGAAGACCCCACAACCACTTCCTTAGAATCTCAACACCAGTAATGAAAAGCCCTTTTTTGAGTTGTTCAAGGCTGTCAAAGAAAGTTTTAAAACACTGCAGACTGTTACTATTATTCTTGATTGACCTTCAGGTATGGAAAATAAGTCCCTATTGCTGAAGACAGTAAGAATATCTGACACAGGGTCCAAAGTCCCCTGAACTGAAATTGACATGAATGCTTCTTCCCTGAGGAGTCTCTTTCATATTACCAGAGGGTGTCATGTAAAAAGGAGGGGAACAAGCGCTCTCATGCCTATGAACCACAGCAGTGACTCTTATGGCATGATAATTTTAACCATTGATTCTGGTTCAAAGAGTGCTTATTTCTTGCCCAATTCAATACCTGGTCCTAGTCCTGGATCCCTGGAGCATTGTGGCCTCCACACAATTGATAACATTAAAACCTAGAACTGGAAGGCTTCAGCATCAGCCTCTGTACAATCTAGTGTTTAAGCCTCCTAGACTTAGTGCTGACTGAGCTACTCTGACATACAACTCCTTCGGAACTCAGACCAGAACTCATTTGCTGTAGTAACCGAAACTCTTCGCCAGGTTGCTGCTTCAAACTGACCAGATGACTGTTTCTGACTGAACTTTTCTGACTCTGACAGACTCTGCCTGATTCCTGCAACTTCTCTGAATGAACTGCTCTGCTCATCTTCAAACCAACCCATTCTTCCAGTTTGTTACTGACTTCTGCCAAACTCTCTGTGTCTCTCTGCCTCAGAGTCCTCAGACTGATTCTGCATCTCTGTCTCTCTTTCTTATCCTCTATGTCTCTGTTTCAGTCAGCTCTGTGTCTTATCTCCTCTGTCTGTCTCAGACTGAACTGAGAACCTGTTTTTCCATTCTGAGAGTCCTCATTCTGACACACCCTGGAGACTCTTCCTCTGATTCCTCACATTGCTTGCCTTCATTCTGGCTCATCTCACTTCATTCCGACTTATTTCAGACATCACTTCTTGTCTGACACTGACTCCTTCTGAGCTCTGCTTCCTATCTCCCACATGCTGGGATTAAAGGCATGCACTACTATTCTGAAGGCAGTAGTCTGGAGAACCTCTACCATCTTGTGTAAAGGAGATATTCCCTATCATGCTGTGAAGAAATGATCAAGGTACCTAATATTCCATAGTGTTTGGAGAACAACCTCCACATTTATAGTTAAAAAGGAGATTAAAAATTGCATTCAGGAAATCCAATGCTTTATCCATTAAGGCATTTCCCATATAAACTATTCTGCTCACTTTTGAGTAATTTTTTATCATCTCTGTTGTCCCTCAAAAGATTGTTGAGATTTACAGGTATACTGCAGATACTGTAAACATGTATTGTCTTTCAGCTAAGAAAAATCACATTTTATTTTTACTATTGTTACTAAAAGATCTGTTCTTTGAATTTGTAAAACTGCTGCTTACTTGAGGTGTTCATTATTGTTTGAAAATGTCTACATGGCATACCAAATAGCTGAATATCCAGTCTTTTAATTTTATAATTAGAATGCATTCAAGCTATGCTTTTCAGTTTTCCTAATGCCCTAAACACTAAATTGGAATGCATTCTGAAATTATACATTAAAGAAAAATATCTTTGAATTAGTAACTTAAAGTTTAGCTTTATACACCAAGGAGTTTTACTCATTAGCAGGTAATTTAAATTCCTTCTTCTACACACCCCTTCACTACAGGGAATGTTAAGCTTGCTTTTCAAACCATTTTTATGAAATGGGAGGAACAAAAATAGCTCAGAAATTCATAATTTTCAGGACACACAGAGATCATTTAGCCATGTTGATTCCTCTCTGGGCTTGTTGTATTATTCTTTACTACAGCATGAATGTAATGATCATGTTGTCACTACCATGGCAGAAGGGGAGTCTTACATACCAGTTCTACAAAGATATTTCATATTCTGCTTTCATATTCTGCTCTCTCTGGTGTTATTCTAGGGATAAAAGAAGAATGTATCAAAGACATTGTCCTAAATAACTGAAATCCATTACAGAAGTAGATGGTCAAGATATCTGAGGTATCACATATCTTGCTATATCTTTACTGCTTGGCACATATACAGTTGGTTATCCCTGTGTTGTGCATCTATGTATGAGTATTATCTTGTAATCACAGATCAACATTGGAAAAAATGGATATGGAAAAAATCCATATCCTAACCTTACTTTTACCTAATTACTTATTGCAAAGTTTTATTTTCAAATACCAGAACATTTGAGGTCATAATTTATCCCATAATATCCACCAATTAGAGGAAATCATGGTGAGACAACTAAAATTAAAGGCCATTTGAGGGGTAGTATGGAAACTTAATATAGTAGAAGCTTCCAAAAACATACATATACCAGGCAATATAAATAAAATGGTAAAACTTAAATTCCCAAATAATGAGGAGATAGAACCCCAACTAGCCATCTCTTTTCACCAAATGAGGCTTCCTAAACTGGGATTGGGTTTCATTTAATTGTGTTGTAGGCCCAAGGGGCACTATAAGAAACCCCAAGCAACCTAGGTTGCTGCCAAGACTCTGTTTCTCTGCACAAAGTCATAGCAAGGCCCCATTGCTGAACAAAACTCATTGAACATGGAGAAGTTGAGCTGGTGCCAACATTAAGCCTTCACCTCTGTGTACTAACATATCTGGTACAGGAAGGTATTCTGCATCATACTGAAAGAAAAATGGAAGCAGCAATACAGTTAGAAACCTCTTGATAGGCAATGATGTCCTGCCAGAAAGACTGACTAGGGCAATGGTGGCCCAAAACTTGTGAAAGTAACCAAACAATATCTGACTTGACATAAGGCCCACTCCATGTGGTGGAATCCACATCCAACACCGCTTACGTGACTAGAAATGATAGAGTAGATAGATCAGGGATCTGAGATGAAACCAAATATTACTATTCTCAAAAAAAAAAGAAAAGTGGCAGTTAAATGATTCCTAATGATATCCTGCTGTTCTCATAGACCAGTGCCTTGCTCAGTCTTCATGAGAGAAGCTCCCTCCTGTAGCAGATGGGAGCAAATACAGTCTCACATCCAGACATTATGCAGACAGTGAGAGACATTAGAAAACTAAGTCCTAGATGGGATGTCTCCACCAAATCCTTTATCTCAGCTATGAAATCATTTACCTGCTCTATGAAAGAGAAGGCAGAAAGAATGTAAGAGCCAGAGTGGGTGGAGGACATCAGAAGAACAAGGTGCTCTAAATCAACATGAGATAAGCTCATATGAACTCACTTAGACTGAAGCAGCATTCACAGGGCATGTGTGGGTCTGTGACAGGTCCGCTGTGTAAACATTAAGGCTTTCAGTTTAGTGTTTTTATGGAATTCCTGAGTGTGTGAACAAGTGAGTCTCTGATCCTTGTCCCTTCTCTTTGGCTCTTTTCCTTCTGTTTGTCTTATTCAACTAAAATATCTTAGTTTTTGTTTTATCTTATTATATATTGTTATATTATATTTTATTATTATCACTTATAAGCCAGTTTATTTTCTAATGAGAGTCACAAAAAAGTGAGATGAGAGGGGAAATGGAGAGACTGGAAATAGAGGACACTGTAATCAGGATATAATATGTGAGAAAATATATGAGAAAGAGGGGGAAATTAATGAAGCAGTTGTATAGATAGGTATGGGTACATTAAGAAAAATAGTAAAAAGAAAACAACTAACAAAATATTAAATCTGGCTACTCTGATGATCAGCAAGACTGAAGCTCAACTGACTCTATGGTTTTCTTTGTCAGTAGTAGAATTGTCATTTTCTTAGAAGCTCAAGGTAG
Source organism: Cricetomys ansorgei (assembly GCA_026225945.1). NCBI lineage: Eukaryota > Metazoa > Chordata > Mammalia > Rodentia > Nesomyidae > Cricetomys > Cricetomys ansorgei. The sequence goes on from JAMJFZ010000107.1 coordinate 9,282,313, forward strand.
TGCTTTATAACCCTCTTAACGCAAGGCCCATGAGATAGCTCAGCAGGTAAAGGTAACTGCTGCCAAATCTGACAACATGAGTTAAATGCACACAAACCTTACAATGGAAGGGGTGAAAGGAAAGAACTGATCTCTGAAAGTTAGCACTGTGGCACTCATGCACCCCCACATAAACACCCATATGCACACACACTTGCACAAACTTGATATAAATAAACAATTTAAAAGCTCTAAATATATTTAAAGTCTGTTTGGTTACAAATGGTCTCCTAACCTTAAAAAATCTTTGTAGCATCAAGATTTGACAACCTTTCTTTGCAAAATAAATGCATGATTCGGAAATGGTAATAGTTTGAACAAATTCAGCATGGATGGTTTCCCTCATAGGTGATATAGAAAAAAAATGAAGATAAAATTTGCCTTGTGAAGTATTCATAGCATTTACTATCAAGCACAAAAATACATGACAGAGTGCTTTTCAAGTTTTTGCTAAGCCACATATCTGAAGAATTCAGAGATGTTTTACTGATCTATAAATGCTATGGGTTTTGCTGATGGAATAGCATATTTTGTGCAACTAAAGATCTCATATAAAAATATGCAATTTACAATCACTTTATTCTGTTTCCCCCACCTACTTACTAGTTTTACTCACCCAATAAATATCTTCATGTGCTTTTTGTTCTAATTTATGTATGTTGGCTATACAATATTAAGTTGCTGAGTTGAGCATTATTCCACAATTTAAATTTAGATGCCTAAAAATAAACCATGTAACATTCTAAAAGTGTTTAAAATAGAACAGCTGAGATTCCCATATCTGTGCCTCTGTTGAACCATTCTTCAGGAAATAATTTCAGATGAGGAAGTTCCTTTTGAATCTACAAAAGTAAGCATAAAGTAAGCATGCTCTTGTGGTCATATTCTGTCACTGTTGTTCTCTTTCTTTTCTTTTCTTTCCTTTTCTTTCCTTTTTATTTGTCTGTTTGTTGTTGTTTTTGATTTTTCAAGCCAGGATTTCACTGTTGTAAATCTGGCCATCCTGGAGCTCTGGAACTCATTCCATAGACCAGGTTGGCCTTGAACTCACAGAGATCTGCCTGCCTCTGCCTCCCAAGTGCTGGCATTAAAGATGTGCACCACCACCCAGCTATCACCGTTGTTTACTTACACTCTGTTTATCCAACTGGTGTTCTAGACATGGAAAGTTGGTCACCTTGCCTTCATTTAAGGTCACAGTTCTGAAATTGTAATTATAACAGAAAACAGCAAACATTTCTATCTAAAACGCCAAGGGGCAGAATTGAGGCAGTAGTAATTAAATCCTTACTATTTCAAATGAGTTATTTCGGCTTTATAAAATATAGTTATCCTTTAATATTGGAATCCCAGTACATCATTCAATCCTATGAGAAAACTGGGTTTTAACAGAGTCTTTGTCAATTGAAATTTTTTATCAAGCCATGTCATCAATCTTGAGGTATTATAGCATCAACTCCGATTATCATTGGGTTATGTAGTTTCATTCTAGAACAATAACTTTTACTAGCAAAAAAACAAAAAAAAAACAACGTTTATAAGTTGTTTGTTTTATAAACGAACAGAAAGCATGTTCATAAAAATAAGATTAAAATCTTCATCAGTCTTCAACCCACACAACTCACTTCCAAATCCCATACTGAAAATTGTTCTGACACAAAACTCACCCTCAACACTGTGGTGCTTTCCAATCATTTATAAATAAACTCACTTATTGTGTGACAGAAAATATATTATGAATTAAAATTATTTTTCATGTAACTTTCTCTTCAGCTAGAAACCCCATTGCAGATCTCAGCTTTGGACATTCGTAAGCCTGGACTGTTCTCATTTTCTGATCTGCCATTACAGCAAGCCTCCATCCCTGAAAGAAGTGCTTGCCAATCATGTTACCTCTGTCCGGATCCTCTTTCTTCCTCCTTGGGAAGTTCTAAAACTTTGTGGTTTACACAGAATATCTGATTCATTCTGGTGAACCCTTTTGTTCTTTCTTGAGAAGAACCTTGTTTTAAGTCTTACAGAGAAACCCAAAGCTTTGGGTTTCTAACCTTCCACCCAAAACCGTATTATTATCAAATCCATGTTTACCTCTGCGATGTCTTCTGCTAATCAAAGACCAATCTTGTCTGTGTGCTGAAATCCTGCCTTTCTTTTGCTTCAAAAAATGCTTCCCCTCTTCCCACCTGTGTACCTCTGCTTCTGTCTTCTGACACTGCTTGCGTTAACTCTGAAGAACATCTAATTCTTCCTCATATTTAAAATGAAAACATTTTGAGCTTTATTTTTTCGCTGTAATTATATCATCCCTCCTCTCTCTAAAATTTACATGTTTTATAAGAGCAACTATCAAATTTTCCCTTCTTAAAACTCATCCTCAGAAAGTGTCTTGTCCACTGAACTCCATTTAAACCGTGTTTATTTTCTTGTCAGTGTATATGTAGAAGACAGATGCAAAGGTCATATTTAAACATCCATTTTCATTGGCTCCTTTCTGCTATTGTCAATGAGAAATATCTTTAATTTAAGTATACTTAAAATGACTGTTTTCTTCCTTTCCTATTTCCTTTTACTTTTCTTCTATTTTTAGCTATTTGAAAAACATACAACCACAATCATATACTGAGGGAAATCTCTCCTCTTACTTCCTTGTTTCAAGTAAATGTTTCTTGTTGCTATCATTTAATTGTATTAGAGTAGCACTTTGCCTAAATATTGTTTATACCTTCATTTATTTGCCTTAGCATTTTTATTAGCCAGCTCACCACAGATCAATCACATGGACTGTCCTTGTTATTCATCTTGTAGCAATGTTATTAATAGTGACCACTTATAGTTCCAAAAGAATATGAAAATAAATGGGTCACTTCGCACTTGCATTTATTCTAATGTTTGCTTTTGATTTGGCTGTCATCCAGCATCATACTTCTTTAGATGTAACAGTGTTCTTCACACATTTGTCTAGTTAGGCCTGTGAGTTCCGAATCCCCTACTGCTGTTAGTATTCTCTAGAGAACAGGTGTGTGAAATGACCTAGCAGCTCTGTAATCTAGAGGCTTTGTGCTGGAATCACCTGGGTCCAGTATAAAAGCTTCCTTGTTCCTGAAGCACAGGAGCATTCTTTTATTTCTCTGCTAAACTCTTTAATTTGGTTTCATTCTTCGCTGAACTCTTTGATTTGGTTTCATTCTCTCTCCCTCTCTCCACCCCCCCCCCTTCTGATGAATGAAGCCACTTTAGGAAGTGTTACACATTCTTTCCTAATATGACCTTGGTTCTTAGTCTGGAACTCACCTGGTATCAAATCTAGGCTTAAATCCATGATCCTCCTGTCTCAGGCTCCTCAGTCCTAGAATTGTAAATATTCAGCACTACATTCATTTGTATCTTGGAGTCAAGAGCCGTAGTGGTTTAGAGGAGAGAAATTTTGAATTTTCCCCAGAATCAATGACCCCTATTAATTTTGCTCGGAGATTTAAAGGATAGGCTTCAGTGCCACTTGTTTTATGCATAAGGAAACTGGAACAATAACTTCAAGAACTTATTCTGTGCATGGCACTCTTTCTACCAACCAAATTTGGGTAGAAGAGTTTCTGAATTATCAGAGACTCGATAGCTGGATGGCAACTGAATCTTTGTAATCCAAGGTGGAAATCATCAACAAGACAGCTGGACCATGTAGTTTACTGTCATAGTATCTTCTCATGGTAAACAATGAAAGAACACCCTAGCACCAACACAGAAACACACTTCACAAGGATTCATACAATATTGGTGTTGTGTCATAATAAAAGTAACCTTGGGTAACAAAGGAGACATTCATAATGAAATACAAGATGAAGTGATTGTATAAAAATTTGTAAGGCAATGCTCCCTTTCCGCAGTATATAAATGATGCATAGAAGAGTTTATTTTGAAGTTTTGCTAAGCAAATTTTACTGGCATTATACTGAAACATAAGAACCTTGATAAAGTCAAGCTTTGAAAGATATTTCTGTTGTGTTAACTTCATAATGACCTAGAAAGCTTAATGCAATGGATATAAAAAGAAATTCAAACTTTGGTGCAACCAAAATACTATGAGATCCAAATATCTGTAATAGAACATGAATGTTCATATTAAAAGCTTTGCTGCTGATCCAACATTTTCTTACATGATAACTTATAACCTCAGAAATATTCATCATATGTAACAGATAATGGATGTCTAAATATTTAAGAGTCCATTCTTTGACATAAAGCCTCATAATTATTGAATATTAATGCAAAATAATCTAAGGATTCATCAAACATATTTCAAGTTTATTATCACACACTTTAAAAAATACAATTTTCTAACCAGATGTTGCAAATTCCATAAGACCTTTCAATGTAGAAAATAATGTACACACAATTTTTTTTTTTTTAAGTTACGGCCTGGGTATTGAAAGAGAGACAGGTAAAGGCAAAAGAAAAGATGAGTGCTCACTGATAAATAGCAATGATTTAATCAACAGGGAGACTCTTTTTTTTCCCAGATGTCACCTTCGAGCATGTCACTGGCAGCTGAGCATATTTTCTTACATTACAGGAGCAGCAAAATATCCTTCTTTGAACTTGCCTTTTTCCTGCCCGCCGGACAACACTGATGGTGAAACTGGCTCTCTGAGCACAGATGCATGCAGAGCTTTTAAAAGGTGGAATGCAAAATGGAGAAGCTTGATGGGTTTGTAGTAGCTTTCAGGAACCGAAAACTGAAGAGTTAAGTATATGCAGACTACTCTAAGTATTATTGTTCCTGTTCCCTTCAGACTTACAAAATATGAACTTTATCTGGAACCATCTGTTTTTATCCCGTTAGTCTTTTTGCAAACACCCTAATGGCATGCTGGAATCAAACTCAGGGCAGAACTTTACCTCAGAGTAATAGCCACACAGGGAAAGCTCTTCCTACTCCTACACAGCCCCTTTTCTTGCCCCAGTTTGCCCTCTCTTTTATATGCCATGTGGCGTGTAATCTTTATTCCCTCAACAAATCTGCTCACAAAAAAAAAAGATTTTATTTTTTCATGAATTTATATCCAAATGTTATCTCTCTAAACTTTATTTGCATTTTAAACCTTATCTTAGACTGTGGAAGCAAAGAATTTAACACCCTGTTAAGGGGATTTTAAGCATCAGTTGGCAGGCTGGGGGATGTTTTCTGGGAGTAAATCCTTTTTTCTGCTTCTCAGAAATTGTATTTTCTGTTCAGGCTTCTCCAGGTGGGATGGGAAAAGGGCTTAGAAATAAAATCGCTAAGGTTTAGGGATAGGCAGACATGATTTCGGATCCCTGCTTTTGCTACTTCTGGAGTGAACTGGAGAAATGCATTCAACCTGTATTTCTCTTTTCAGATAAGTAACTTAAGTAATCAAACCCATACTGCAAAGCTTCTGTGAGAATGGGATAGGTTATTATGTATGGGATTCATAGTGATTTATAAGTGGCCACTATATATGGGGTTAATTCAGTTTGGGTGGAGGAATTTGAATATTCAGTTTATCTCTAGATTTTAGGGGTGTATTATTCATATGAACACAAAAGGCTTGTGGCTCTTACACCACCTGTTATGGTCGCCTGTGTTTCGTACCCCACACAAGCACCTACCTGAAATATCATAGTATTTTCATTATCCCTCTTTCCTTTAGGATCAATAATGTACTATGGCTGCTTGGCTTTCCTCTGACAACAAAGAATATTTAAGAGCAAGAATGCTCAAACTGAGAAAGAATAAAGTGGTACAGAGGGAAAGGAGCATTATCTGGAAACTCACTGACTAACTCAGTATCATGAATACAGACATTCAAATTGCACACTGTCTCACATTACTAAGTCCCCTCTTAGCTGGCATTTGGGAATGACAGACTTGCTCTATCCACTGGTAATTCCAAAACCTTTCTTTGAAGATAACAGCATTTAGCTATCTAATATCTTAATATCAATTCTATCATCTTACTTTTGTTCATTAAATAGTTCAATTATTCAGTAAATATTTCTTGGATTCACAACACTATGTCTGTTATTAATGAGAGGAATAATGAATATATTCATTTGGCTTATGTAATGATTTTAATGACCTGGTCTAGTCTGGCCTAACCTATCAGAAAGAAATTCCTCAGTGCATGTCTCCCACTCAATTGTTTATATTTTTCTTCACTCCTTACTCTATCCTGACATTGCCCCAATTTTCTAATCTTGCACTGAGAAATTTTATTGACTACAAAGAGCAATTAATTTTTCCTTCATTATGACCTCACTATCCTACAAATATTTTGTAATTATTATTAGTTTATAATTTTGCACATGTAAAACTTGCATAATGGCTATTCTCATCCCCACATCCCTGCAACTTTAGTCCACCTTCCACCACTCCTACATTATTTTCATGTTCTTGTCTATTTGCTATTCATTTTGTTTTGTGGCCCACCCAGTTTAAACAGGGGCCATCTAGGTCTCTGTTTACTGTAGCCTGGTGAGTCCAGGAGAGGATAAACTACTAAAAGTAGAGACTCTTCTAAAATCTAATGTGAGCCAGTGGATCAGAGATAAAGTGTGGGGAGGTCTTTCAGTCCCACCCACTTCCTTGACTGGTAGCTGATGCAGCCTGTCTAGTGCAGGTAACTGCAGTTGTTGTAAGTTAATGATTACAATAGTATCAAGTCTAGGGGTGGTGGAAGGTGGAATAGAGTTGCAGGGGTGTGGGAAATGAGGAGGTGGGAAGTTATAAAAGTTGTACATGTGCAAAATTATAAGATTAGATAATTGAGATAATGTAAGGGTAGCACATGAGGTGAAGAAAACACACTTGGGTGGGAAGAATTTCTTTCTGGTAAGCTTAGGCCAGGTTGCACCAGGTCATTAAAAACATCAAAATTGGCCAGGCAGTGGTGGTGCACACCTTTAATCTCAGCACTTGGGAGGCAGAGGCAGGTGGACCTCTGTGGGTTTGAGGCCAGCCTGATCTATAGAGTGGAGTTCCAGGACAGTACAGCCAGAGCTACAACAGAAAGACCTTGTCTTAAAAAACCAACAACAACAAAATCATCAAGATCATCATTCAAAAATGATGATAGCCCTTCGTGCTGTCTTCTGGGATTTATACCTTTGCTTTATATTGCGTCTTCTGCAGTGTTCCCTCTGAGCCTTAGAGGTGCCTGGTGAAAGTGACTTCTTTAGGGCTGGGCCCATAACAGTCATTTATTTGCTGAATGTTGGAATCCCATGAGTCTCTCTAGTCACCAACATTCATTGTTTGGAGAGGATTTTTTCTGAGTAAAGCTGGGAGGTATAGTTGTCCATGGGTATAAGCTTAGGTTCTCAGAACAAAATTTGCTGCTGCTTCTATTTAGTAACCATCAGAAATGATCTCACTGCCTTGGTCTATGACCTCCTCAGACCTGGGATGATAACCTAGCTTATGGTATCAGGCACTGTACATGTTGTCTCTGCTGACTATGTCTGGAGTCCATTCAGAAGGCACAGGTTCTTACTAACAGTAAAGTCACTTTTACATAAATGGGTACATCTTTGTTTCCAAATGGACTTTTTTTTTTTGAGAATTATTAATTCTGAGTCTTAACATGCTATGCTGAAACAATCATTGTTTTCTTCTTCTTTTCAATCCAGTATTATTTACTTTATTTAAATGAAGAATTTGGGTCTGCTCCATCCCCATTCATATATGGAAAAACAGACATGCAGATACACATTATTCTGTTCATATTATTCGATGTCAAAACACAGAAGGGGAATGAAATTTGTTAATTGTATGGTTAAACTTTATTTGTGATTCATGAATGGAATCATTCTTTATTCCACAAAATAAAACGAAGGCTCCCATGAGGCAAGAGTAGGAAAACGGGCTGTTTAAAGAAGCCACAAGGACACAGATTGAGAAAGCCATGTTACTTCAGGTGACATTTTTCAGAAAAGTTACACCAGGAAGGAATTCCTTGAGTTCATTTGTGGGGCTGAACATGGAATCCATGGCTTTATCATGTGCCCTTTCTGTCTGAGCTACAAATCCCTTTCTTGACATTTTTTTTTTTTTTATTGTTCTGGTTGATGCCAATTACAATGTCATGTTTCCAAGAAAACAAAATAAGCAAAATCAAAGTTGTTTTTGGGGGGATTTATTTGTTTCCTTAAAGTTTCTGTTGAATATGTAGCAGATTTCATGAATTAATTCTTTGGACTTGAGGCTAGCTTGCTAAGGCCCAATACAAGAGCTCTTTCTACACAATGACTTACCATAACAAAAACATTAATTATTTGAGGGGTAAGTTCTAAAGTTGAAAGGGAGACATCTAATGGTGTTAATGAAAACTCTTAGGAGTATATTTATAGTACCTGCTTAGAAAATAATGTAACCATAATATAAAATGAAAATAATCACAAAGGAAAACTAATTTGACTCCAGTAATAAAAGCATTTCTCAACAAGGGCCCTGCAAGTAGATGCCAGACAGTAAGTGAATGTATGTGTGCTTCTATGTTTCAGAATGTGTTAGATATCTTTGGAAACAGCAAATGTCTTCTTTATTGAAGAGAATACAATTTCTATTTTACACAATCATGTTGTTTAAAAGTTAGGACATCTGAAAATAATTATTTGTACTCATAGATACCCTTCTATTTCTGGGACAAATACATTAATTATCGGGTTCAGAATAAGTAGGCTGTATTTTCTATACACTAACAAAAACATCACTAGAGTTTAAATTTTCTCACATAAAAAGTACAAACTATTTTATCTCTGTAACTTGGGATTTACTACTGTAACAGGGAAATGACCCACTGTCAGTTATTAGAAGGCAATAAAGAATGTATTTAGAATCAAGTCCGAATAGAGAACGAGGGTGTATGTGCATCATGTATAGAGAAAAAGAAAAGCAAACACTTATGAGGCAGTCAGTTTTGTCAACAGTAAGTGATTATTGTGATACTGTTAAATGTCAGCCACCAAATTAGAATCTTCCTCTAACAGGATATTATAGAACTGTTAGGGGACAAACACAGAGATATTTCTAGTGTTTTACTTATCAGATTATCACTTTTGCTTGTTAATAAATTTGAATATTTATAAAATATAATAATAAAATCCAAGCAACATTTTGTTTTGAAAACCTGAATCAGGGAACTGTTTTATTTTTTTATATTTTTTCAAAAAACACTATCTAAAAGGATATGCTGGGGAAAATATATACATTCTATCTATTAATTCATACATTTTAATTCAACATGTACATTTTAACTGTACCCTGAAAATACAGTAATCAAAAACAATAAACTTAAAATTCTTATTTCTAAAATTTTCTTTGCTTCTGTGGGAAAATATATAAACCAGTAGCTGCTAAAGAAGTGACTACATATAATATTGAGAATTTTCTGTAAAGGTATTGGAACATAAAGAAACAATTATTTGCTGACCATATAAAGATAGACAAAACCTTGCAAATGATGATTCCTAAGTGAGACACAAACTGGAATTGGGCATTGTATTTCACTTTATGCTGGTGTGGTAAAACACATTGACCTAAAGCAACTAATGGAAGAGCTTAGTTTGGATTTTGGTTCCAGACAGATGAGTCAATTATGGGGAGGAGGCATCACAGCAGTCAAATAGAACAGGAAGCTAAGAGCTCATGTTGTTATTAACCACAGAACATGATCCAGAAGCAGGGTAAGGGAATATACTCTCAAAGAGCACCCTTTGTGACATACTGCCTCCAGCAAGTCTGCACCTCCTGGAGCAGCCCTATCAATGCCACAATTTAAAAACCATGTCTTCAAATACCTAAGCTGATGGTAACTTTTTCTCATTCAAAGCACCACACTGGCAGAGATGGAGCACAAAAAGCCAATGTGAGAAAGGAGATTTAGTAAAATAAAAGAATGACAACAACAACAGATATACTAACATGACCTGGAAAGCACTGATTCTTTCAACTTTACACCAATAGATACAGGCTACTAAATAACGCTGAGAGCTAGAAAAATAATCTTCTCTAGAAAAAGCATATCCACTTGAAAATATACATATAAGTATCATTACACAGACTGAGCTGATTGTACTTATATATTCAGTTATGTATAATATGCATATATCCATATAACAACAATTCATGAAAAGGGAGACACAAATTTAAAAGAGAGAAAGGAGTGGTATATGGGTTGCTGTCAAGGGAGGAAAGGGGGAACTAGTGTAGTTACATTTTAATCTCAAACAGTAAAAGAAATATATTTTAAAAGGATGCTATCCAACATGGAATATTTTTATCAATATATTTTGTTATACATATTTATGCATTTGGAGAGAAGAAAGTCATGTCATGCATCCATTTTTAGATCAACATGCAATGAGGCATTATTGTAGCTATGGAAGAGGAAAGAAGGTTGAAGAAAAAGAAAAACCTGGTGTCAGGAAGAGAGAAATAGGAGGGAACGGAGAAGAGAGAAAGAAAAGAAGAAAGAGTTAAGAGAAAATATATGAAACACAAATGTGTTTTTGAAACTCTCAGTGTGTCTTCATCAGCTAATTGCTGTAATTACTTTACAGGAGGCTTGCTAATGTATCAAGTTGCTAATTACATTTTTCCCTAATATTCTCTTACACACACTTGATTATAATTTTAAGAACGTAATAGAAGCAGGTACTAGCCCTTAGTTCAAATGCTAGCAGTACAAAAATATTATGCAATGTAAATTAAGTATAAATAGATTAAATTATTTCAGATTAATGTTTGCTTCTGTTCCAAGAAGCTCTCTGTAATGCTCTGACACAAAGACTCTACAATGCCCACTAATTACTCAGCTGAAGCATCATTAATGGGGCAGTATTTATTTCTAATGGCTTTCTAAAGCCAGATTTAGAGGGAGAATTTTAATCAACAAAAGTAAGGCAAAGTTTACTCCAGTCCAAATAAATATATTTTATTTAAAGTTCAAGTAGTGAGAAGTTTACTTGTGAAAAAAACCTCCATGCATATCCTGCCTATACAGTCATTTTTGACTAATGCAAGTGATTTCCGTAATGAAATCAAAATGCCAACTATCTTAATAGAAAAATCATTTTCCTTTAAAGTGTGTCCTCAGAATTTCTTTATTTTCAAGCATTAATAAATATTGTGAAATTATTTTTGATGTCTACCTACACCCTAAAGTACATGAAAAGAAAATAATTTTCTATGGCTACTGTGTATGAGTCATTCAGGTTTTGTATATTGTCCATTGTTTACTTTTCAATGGAAGGCATTTTTTTCATGTGCTGCCAGCAGACCCCAGTCTGTGAGTTTATGCTTTCCATATGCATAATACCATCAAAGCAAGTATCTTGGGCTCTAACAGGAATGACTGCCTTCAATAACCATTCAAGAAACACCAGACAGAGCTCACCAGCAATAGTCATGGAGATTCTGGAAAAATCACATGCATTTTCAGGACTTTGTCTTTAAAACCAATAGTTCCAAGAAGAAAAGCGTCATTTACTGACTTAACATGAAGAAAAGGATATTGCATATTTTAATCAAATTTTCAGATTTAAATAAGTCACCCCAAAAATTAAAAGCAAGTATTACTTGTATAAATATATGTTTGCCTAAGTTATACATAGAAGTGAAATTAAATATTTTATTTTCTCACCTAAATATTTTTTGAGTTATTCTAGTACATTTATGCTTTGGGTGAATGTTTTATTATTATTATTTAAATCATTAGAATTTTAAAATTTGGGTGGAATGGAGAATTAATGATGCTTATTGTAAAATTGATTAATAAGATGATTTGATTTTTTTTCCAACAAATATTCACACTGCAGTATTACCAGAAATGAAAGAAAAAATATTCGGTTATTAGTTTTTTCCTGGTAGCTTGGGATAATTTATCAGTTTTGCAAGTTGACAAATTCAAATTAAGAAATAATTTTTTTCAGTGAATTGGAAAATATAATTAAAAGTGTACAACTTTAAAATATAATTTTCAGTTTCCTATAGGTAATTGGTAATTAAGTATTTTACCTACTTGAGAAGATTTGATATAATTTATTTTAGAATATTTGCATTAAAATATTTTAAAGTTTCATTAGTTAAAAAAATTAAGTCTGATTTTCGCTGTAGCTATGATACATTGTAAGGCAAAGGATGGTAAGCAGGGTTCATAATGATTCTATCTTTCACCTACCCAGTGAGGTAGGTGAGGCAAACACAGGGAGGAAGGAAAGCAGGAGAAAATTTATTTTTTGAAGATCACATATAGGACTCCTGTGTTTCAAGATTTTGGAGATGTTGGTCTACTCTGAAATAGAAGAGAGAAGAGCATTTCATCAAATGCAAGACTGAAGTTTTCATAACATCTCAAGCAACACAGTAGCTATTTAGCAGAGATGTTGAAGAAGTGAGCTTCTCTGATGCAATGGATAGTTAGGGAGCTGGGATTCAGGTTACTACCAAAATAGCAACTCATTCTTACTCTGGGGATCTCCTATCTCAATAAATATTACAAATGCATATCAAATTAGCACATGTACTTGGATTAAGCATGAACTCTAGAAAACATTAGCTTTTCAAGAATATAAAATCTGCATATTTCTGTCATTTTCACAAATGATTATAATTTTATGCTATGACCCTGAACATTCTTTCCAAAAAGTGATGCAGTAAGAAAGGATTATTTAGAAAAGGTAGTTTTTTTATACCCTGTTTTCACTAGAAGTCATGCTTTATAAAAAGTTACTTACGGCTCTTGCACAGAGCATAAATAAACATCTCTTTCTCTTTACACGCAATTACTGCATCATTAATTTCCTTAGCAGTTCAATGGCCACAAGTTTGGCTACAAGTCTGTCTTTGTCCTCTTACAGATACATGCTATATTTCTCAGCTCTCTGTTCAAGATTTGCCATACTATCCTACTTAACTAGCAGGTTACTAATAGATGACAAGAAAAAAACAAAAAAGAAACAAAACAAAACAAAAAACCCCGAAACCCTTGACATTAAAGCCAAAAACCTCAGTAGAGAAAAGCCCAGAGAAACAAAGGCTTTTTAATCACAGAGTACTATAGCAAAGCAGTGAGTCACTATTGCTTACTTTTTTTAAGTGTTTTTTAAGTAGAACAGCATTACATCACTTTCTCCCCTCCCCCACCAAGATAGCTTTTTTCTAACACTTCCTATGCCCATGCCCTGTCCCATTCTCAAATTGGCAGCTTTTTTTTTTCTTTTGTTATTATTGTTGCTGTTGTGTGTCTGTGTGAGTGTGTGCACAAATGTATAACTACAACCTGTCGACTTTGTTTTGTTGGTGGTGTGTACATGGTTTCAAGGCTAACCATACTGCATTCAACAATCAATAAGGGGACTCAACTTTGGAGAGGCTCATTCTTCTATTCCCATCAATCATTAGTTGTGTGTAGTTCTTTTTCTTGGGATGAGTCTCTGAAAATTTCCTCTCTTCTGGCCATTGACACTGCCATTGTTTCAGTCTTGTTTATGAGATTCTAGGAGAGAGCATCTATATTTCTATTTGTATGCATACTAATATCTACATTTATATATACACATACATGAATATATAATATATAGCATAGCAGATGATACAGATGCTAAAGTTTGAAAGGTGATGAAAAGATGAATAAAATGTAACATTTTCCAAAATAGTCTACTAAAATTTTATATTTAAGAAATATAGCAAATATTCCTTTCATACTTGGTACTATGAAAATCAGATTGGGCATAGTAGTGGTTGACACTGATACAGACTCTAATTGCTGTGGAGAATACTGATGGGAAAGTACTAAGTATGCTGGAAGAGTGTAATATACATATTAAATGATGAAAAATATAAATGTATAAATGGAGATATTATTGTGTGCCTTTGTCCATTTTATTCTATATCAACAAACACGGGAGATAGACTAGGGAGGGTATAAACAACGCAAATTTATTTGATTCACATTTCTGGAGAGGGAAAAGTCTAAAATATGGGATTGTAGCTCATCAGAAATTTCTTGCTTTGTGCCTTAAGAAAAACAGGAAGAAGTTTGAGAACACACTCAGGGATGTTCACTCCTTAGACAATAGCATTTTTACCTCACAGGAGTGGATTTTCCCCAAATTTATCTCCTCCTGAAAGTCTTATTCGTAATCCTGATACATGACATTTAAATTTCAATGGGTTTTATAAGAAATATTCAAAGTAATTCTGCATAGCAAACCCTTCCAGAATTGTATATTCGATCAGAGCAATCACACCTTAGCTGTGGCAAATGGGTTAGCTGTTAAATTTTGTAGCTCTCTCATCATGTGATTCATTCTTAGACCATCACATAATCCTAGGTATGTGTTATTGATGTTATGGACGCAAATAAAATAAGAAGCCTGAGGTCTGAAAAAGGAACACCGATCCTACTAACGTTTAACTGGCAAAAAAATAAAAGACACTGGCTAATTACAAAGAGGAAAAATATATATGAAAATAAAAAAATAACATAAAAACCATAACTAACCTTTTATTTTTCTTGGAAGGACTTAAAATTACATGGTAAAGTGTAAACATTTGTTGGCACAGATTGAATGCCATGCAAATGTACTGATAATGAAGAAGCATATTTCACATAGGCAATAAAACCACTTCACAATGTCTAGAATTTTTAAAAAGTGAATTAAAAATATGAAAGAAGGCACATCTTTTACAAAAGCTTTTAGAGTATAAAACTTAAAGCATAGGAAATAGTATGAGGCTATGTGACTACTTGTGTTATGATTTGGCAAGTATTTTTGTAATGTAAGAAAGAGTAAAGGATGTTGCCTAAGAATGTGTACAAAAGGAATGATAAGTTCCCCTGTGAAAGGATCACTGTGATACACTGGTAAGGAGCACAACAGGAGAAAGCAAGCCACAAGAAAGCAGGTCTTGTGACACAGTCATATAATTCACAGTTTTCATTTTTTATAGTTATCTAACTAGATGCATGTTCATATATATATATATATATATATATATATATATATATATAATCGTTTAATTCTAATTTATATAATATGAAAATATGTGCATATGTATGCATATATATGTTTATTAGAATGAAATTATGATACAAATATCACCTAAGGGGAGGGAAAAGTGGCTCAGCAATTAAGAACACTGGTGGCTGTTACAGAGAACCTGGGTCCAATTTCCAACACTTATAGGAGGCATCATATCATCTGAAACTTCAGTTCTGGGGGATCTGATGCCCTTTTCTGACCTCAATGAGTACTAGTTATGCACCTGCGCACAAGTAAACCATCATACACATAAAAAAATTAAAAATATAAAAATGTTACATAATTTTGAGCTCACTTCATCATTAAGCCAAAAGCCACTCATTGTATCTCAAAGAAAACCATGAGATCGCTTTTATTCAATGTCATGGTATTTTTAATTGTACTTTGATTTTCCTATTATGCTTCCCTGCTTATTCCATTCTATAGAATATTAAAAATCTATTACTTCTTTTTATACTTTTTGAAGGCCAGAATGCTTCACTTTTCACATACCAAAGGAACAGTATCATCATTATTTGACGTCCTTAAACAACTGCATTAGTCTAAAGGACAATCCCATTGACAATCAATAAAGACATACGAAAAATAGCTAAAACAACTGATAAGGTCAGAGAAGCAGTCTAGTTAAACAAACTCTCACCTAACTGAGCAAGATTAATAGTGATCGATTTCAAGTACAGCTTACAGAGCATGTTTGTGGAACCATTCATTCTTCCTATCTCCCTTCATCATTCTCCCTTTTCTCAGTGTTAGTATTACTGGTGACTCACGTATTAAGTGAAGGAGTTAATTATAATTCCCTATTGTTTTCAGTACAAAACTGAGGTCCTAATGATGTTAATTCCATTGATTTGGTGGTATTGACAACATATAAGAATAATTATACATTATTGAATGCTTGTATGTGCTTAAAATGTTATAATTCTATAAACACTCAATTTGTACTTAGTTGATATTTCTGAAAGAAAATTAACAAGGTCTTTCTTTACTAGCTTTATGTAGATATATCTTTATGTAGATATAAAACAACTAATTTTTCTTATAATTTTCCTTATTTTATCATCCTATTTCTTTTATTTTTCATCTCATTTTCATTAATTTCTTATTATGTGATTCTGTCATTCACTCAAAAAAGTTATTCATATATTTAATATTTATCAGATATTATGCAAGAGTTTGAAACTCATGTGGGATGAGAAGACGTATTTTTTTAGTGATTTATCTCCATATAATTTTAAATTCTAAAGAAAAACTCAAAATGTGCGATGATTATGAACACACAGCCATGTTCAGTTTTCTTTTTTGTTGGAGATAGGATCTTGCTAAGTAGACCAGGATGACTTCAAATTTCCAGTCTTCCTTTTTAGCCACCAACATGTTGGTAGGCCTGCATTATTGTGACAGCCTCAGTACTCAGTGCTTGATAAATGCATGAAAATTGAGCTTGCAGAAATATAAAATTAACCCCACCAGCTGAGGAAGGAAAGGCCCAATTTGACAGATTTAAAGATAGTACTTATGAAGTACTTCTTAAGTACTTCATGGCCTACTAAGTAAAGTAAGTGGTTGGACTAAGAAGCTGACTTGAACAGAAGCTAAGGCACAGAATTCAGCTAGAAAAAGACAGATTTCAAATGACCGAAGTGTGATATAGACAGTATTCTGATATAGATATAGACAAAATAAACTTGCATTGATACTGGAGATTTAATATTCTAAAACCAGATTATTAACTAGTCAGGGCACATTGTAACAAAATACACCTTTAAGTCACTTAACAAATACATTAACTATATAGATAGTTAATATATATTAACTATATATGTTATATATATTAGAATGTGCATATATATATTAGATAGTATGTATTTATGAGTGTGTGTGTGTATATATATATGTATGTATATATATATATATATATATATATATATATATATATATATTAGATTCATTAGGGAATACAGAGAAACATTCCCAGGCTTTGAAGAAGATAAAATCTGTCACCACAACATTCTCTTTGTGTTTTGAATAATTCTTGTTAAGTCATCACAGTAGACCTAGAAACACATGAGGATTTTTATAGTGTTTCACCCAGCTGTCTTTTTCAGAAACAAATGTCCAGCATGTTAATTTTCTATAGTCAGCAATATGATTAGTTTTGCATATACCTTTAGCTGATCATAGTAGTTAGATATTTGATGAAAGTCTTTTCCAAATATTTTTAAAATACTTTGTAGAAAAAAATAAGATAATTAGTATAGAGACCAACTCAAGGGAGGAAATTCTGTAAACAGACCCCTTTCGGAATCAAAATGCATCCCCTCCCTGGGCCTCAAGCCTGTGACCCTTTGTACTCCTCTGGCTGCATAGTTCTATAAACTAAATTATACTATTCTGTTTTTTTGATCATCTTTAACTAGAAAATAATTTGGTTACTACAAGTATCTACACCTACTTACCTTGTCAAGGTTACCTGATATGGCTCCACAGCAACACAAATGCTGTGGCAGATTTTAATGACAATATCAGAATTTTTTTAATTTTTAATTTTTTTCTCATACAACTTATATAATAGTTATATACAACTTATATAATACATCCCAACCCCCTTCTCCCCTCCCTCCTGTCACCCAGCTCCTCTCAAATCTCCTCTCCCCCAGATCTACCACTGTATCAATGCCCACAAACCCTGCCCCCTACTCTGCTCCACCCTAGAAAAGAACAGTCCTCCCAGGGTTATCACTCAAACTGGTCACGACATAGCAAGACAGACACCAGTCCTTACATCAGTGGTGGGACAGGCAACCCTGAAATAGAAAAAGAGTGCCAAGGGTAGGAAAAAGGCTCAGAGACTCCCCCACTTCAGCCTGTAGGTGTTTTTCAAGAACACTTATCTTGACTGCCATATAATGTATTTAGGGGGTCCCTCAGGTTCCGTATTTGTCCCTTCAGTTTCCGTGGGCCCCTAAGAGTGCTAGTCAGTTGATACAATGGGGCTTGTTCTTCTCGTTCTTCGACCCTCTAGTACCCGTCAACCCTCCTTTCCCTCTTCTGTGGGGTTCTCCTGTCTCTGCAGGATGTTTGGCCCTGGGCCTCTCCATATGCTCCTCTCAGCTGCTGCTGAATGGGGCCCCTGATGAGAGGTACCAATTTATGAGCATAGTATGACACCATTAGAAATTATAATCCCTAGTTCCTGTCCTGTCCTGCACCTTTGGGCAGTGGTTCCCTCCTTTGGCATGGAACAGTCCTTCTACTGTCAATGAAGACTTTGCAGGGAGAATAGGGCATGAGTTGGAGGTTTTGTGGCTGGTATGGTGTTCCAGTCTTATCACTGGAAGCCTTGCCCAGTCACAGAGGATACCCTGTTCAGGCTCTCTATCCCTGATTGCTAGGAATTCTTTCTAAGGTTTCCCTCACAGATTCTTGTGAGTTTCCACTACACTAGGTCTCCTGATAACCCCTAATTGTCTCCCAATTCTTGTTGTCTCTCCACATATTTTCCCCCTCTGTCCCTCTCCTCCTCCTGGTCTCCTCCTCTCTTATTTCTGTCCTCCCACAAAATGCTGCACCCTCTGTTCTATTTCCTCTTTACCAGGGAGATCCCTGTGTTCTGACTGGGGCCCTTTTTGTTGTGTAATTTTTTCTATGTCTGCGGATACTACTATCTTTCCCCTTTGGTTAGCAGTTCATAAACACATATGAATGTATACATATCATGTTTGTTTTTCTGGTACTGTGTTCCCTCATTCATGGTGATTTTTTTCTATTTCCATTCATTTGCTTGCAAGGTTAATGATGCCATTTATTTTTAATAGTTGAGTAATAATCCATTGTGTAAATGTACCAAAATATCTTTATCCATTTTTCAGTTGAGGGGCATCTAGTTTGTTTCCAATTTCTGTGTATTATGAATAAAGCTTCTATGAATATAGTTGAGCAAATGTCCTTCTCGTAGGAGGGAATATCCTTTGAGTATATGCCCAGGAGTGATACAGCTATGTCTTGACATAGGTTGATTTCCAAACTCTTAAGGAATCACCATATTGATTTCCATAGTGACTGTACATTTTTGCTTTCCTATCAGTAATTGTTCCACATCCTCACCAGCGTGAACTGTCCTTTGCATTATTGATCTTAGTCATTCTGATGGGTCTATGTTAGAATCTCAAAATGTTTTGATTTGCATTTCTTTAGTGGCTAAGGATGTTGAACCTTTTTATAGGTGTTTCTCAGGCATTTGAGATTCCTCATTTAGGAATTATTTGTTTATACTTTTACCCCATTTATTGGATTATTTGTTTTATTGATGTCTAGTTTCTTGAGTTCTTTGTATATTTTGAATATTAGCCCTCTATCAGAAGTGGAGTTGATGAAGAGCTTTTCCCATCCTGTGAGCTGCCATTTTTTCTTATTGACAGGGTTGTTTTTGCCTTACAGAAGCTTTTCTGTTTCATTAGGTCCCATTTGTTAGTCATTGATTTTAGTGCCTGTGCTATTAATGTTCTGTTTAAGAAGTTGTCTGCTATGCCAATGTGTTCAAGGCTGTTCTCTACTTTCTCTTCTTTCAGGTTCAGATGTGGTTTTATGTTGATGTCCTTGATTGATTTGAGATTTGTGAATGGTGATAAATATGGTTCATTTTGCATTCTTCTACGTGTAGGTATCCGATCAGAGTAGCACTATTTGTTAAAGATACCTTCTTTGTTCCATTGTATATTTCTGGCTATTTTATTGAAGATTAGGTATTCATAAGTGTGTGGTTTATGTCTAGATCTTTGATTTGTCTACATTATTCAACATGTTTGTTTTTAAGGTCTGTAGAGAATTGTGTTGGGATTTTGATATGGATGAAGTTGAATGTGTAAATCGTTTCTGGTAAGATGGCTATTTTTACTATATTGATGCTACCAATCCATGAGCATGGGAGACCTTTCGATCTTCTGAGATCTTCAATTTCTCTCTTCAAAGACTTGAAGTTTTTGTCATATAAGTATTTTACTTGTTTGGTTAGAGTGACCCCAAGGTATTTTATGTTATTTATAACTATAATGAAGGGAGTGTTTTCCTGATTTTTTTTCTTGATCCATTTGTCTTTTGTATGTAGGAATGCTACTGATTGTTTTGAGTTGGTCTTATAGCCTTTTACTTTGCTAAAGTTGTTCATCAGCTGTAAAAGTTCCCTGGTAGAATTCTTGGTATTGTTTATATATATTATCATATCATCTGCAAATAAGGATACTTTGACTTCTTCCTTTCCCATTTGTATCCCATTGATTTTCTTCAGTTGTCTTATTGTTCTAACTAAGATTTTAAGTACTATATTGAATAGGTATGGGGAGAGTGGACAACCTTGCCTTGTTCCTGATTTTAGTGGTATTGCTTTGAGCAATCTATTTATTCTTTCTATTTAATTTGGTTGTGAGGTCACTATAAATTACCTTTATTATGTTTAGGTATGTTGCTTATTTCCTTCATCTCTCTAGGACTTTAATCATGGAGGGGTACTTGTTTTTGTTAAAGACATTTTCTGTGCCTACTAAGATAATCATGTGGATTTTTCTTTTTGTTTGTTTTTGTTTGTTTGTTTGTTTATTTGGTGGATTACACAGACTGATTTTTGTATGTTGAACCATCCCTGGATCTCTGCAATGAAGCCTATTTAATCATGGTAGATGATCTTTTTGATGAGTTCTTGGAATCCTTTTGGGAGTATTTATTGAGTATAATTGCATCATTGCTCATGAGGGAAATTGATTTGTAATTCTGTTTCTTCATTGAATCTTTGTGTGGATGGGGTATCAGGGTGACTGTGACCTCTTGGAATGATATTGGCAGTGTTCCTTCTGCTTCTATTTTGTGGAATAGTTTGCGGAGTATTGTTCTTAACTCTTCTTTGAATGTCTGATAGAATTCTGCACTAAAGCCATCTGGCCCTGGGCTTTTTTTTTTTTGTTTGAGAGATTTTAATGACTGCTTCTATTTCCTTGTGTTTTATAGGTCTGCTTAAATTGTTTATCTGATTTTGATTTAACTTTGATAGGTAGTATCTATCAAGAACAGTGTCCATGTCTTTTAGAATTTCCAATATTTTGGGGGGTACTGGTTTTAAACTATGACCTAATGATTCTTTGGATTTCCTCAGTGTCTATAGTTCTATCTCCCTTTTCATTTCTGATTTTGTTGATTTGGGTATTCTCTCTCTGTCTTTTAATCAGTTTGGATAGAGGTTTGTCAAACTTGTTGTTTTTCTCAAAGAATCATCTATTTCCTTGATGTTTTTGTATTGTTCTCTTTGTTTCCATTTTATTGATTTCAGTCCTCAGCTTGTTTATTTCTTGCCATTTACTCCTCTTGGGTGAGCTTATTTCTGTTTATTCTAAAGCTTTCAGGTGTACTGTTAATTTGCTAGTATGTGATCACTTCACTCTTTTTGGTAGGCACTTTGTGCTGTGAATTTTCCTCTTAGCATCACTTTCTTTGTATCTCATAAGTTTGGGTATGTTTTCAATTCATTTTCATTGAATTTTAGAAAGTCTTTATTTAATTTCTTTCTTTATTTCTGTCTTGACCCAGTCATCATTCAGTAGAAATTTTCAGTTTTCATGAATTTGTAGGCCTTCTCTTGTTTCTGTTGTTGAAATCTGCTTTTAATCAATGGTGGTCTGATAGGATACAAGGGTTTAATCTCAACTTTCTTGTATCTATTGAGCCTTGTTTTGTGTATGTTTTCAACTTTAGGTTCTGTCAGATAGTGAGAAAAAGGTATAGTCTTTTTTGTGTGGGTAAAATTATATATATATTGTGGGTCCATTTGTTTATAACATCTGTTAGTTCCAGTGCTTCTATATTTAGTTTTTGTCCGGATGATCTGTTCATTGGTGAAAATGGGGTACTGAACTCTCCCAATATCAGTGTGTATTTTAAGAGTTAGCATTTTTTTTTTCACAAATGTGGGAGACTTTTTGTTGGGTTCAAAGATATTTAGAAATGAAATGTAGTCTTGGTAGATTTTTCCTTTGATGAGTATGAAGCACTTCTCCATCTCTTTTGATTAATTGTGGTTTCAAGTCTATTTTGTAAGATATTAGAATGTCTACACTGGCTTGCGTTTTTGGTCTGTTTGTTTAGGAAATCTTTTCCCAACCCTTTACTCTGAGTTAATGTTTATCTTTGATATTCAGGTGCATTTCTTGTATGTAGAGAAGGATAGATCTTGTTTTCACATCTATTCTTTTAGTCTGTCTCTTTTCATTGGGGGAGTTTGAGTCCAACTCAATGTTGAGTTTA
This sequence comes from Cricetomys ansorgei, assembly GCA_026225945.1. NCBI lineage: Eukaryota > Metazoa > Chordata > Mammalia > Rodentia > Nesomyidae > Cricetomys > Cricetomys ansorgei. Next base: position 9,304,702 of record JAMJFZ010000107.1, read on the forward strand.
TCAATGACCAATGGTTGCTAATTCCTGTTATGTTGTAGTTGTTATTGGTTGTGTTCATGTGTGTGTACGTTTCTGCATGAGTATTTGTGTCTCTTTTCTTTTGATTCTGATGGAGTGAAGTTGTTTATTTCCTGTATTTTCATGGGTGTAGCTAACTTCCTCAGGTTGGAGTTTTTCTGCTAGTACCTTCTGTAGGGCTGAATTTGTAGCTAAATATTGTTTATATTTGAATTTGTCATTGAATAATTTATTGTCTCCAACTATGGTAATTAAGAATTTTGCTGGATATAGTAGTCTGGGCTGAGATCTGTCCAGGTCCTTCTGACTTTTAGCATCTATTGAATAGTGGTGAATAAGTATAATTGGTTTGTCTTTATATGTTACTTTCCCTTTTCCTTTTGCAGCTTTTAGTATTCTTTCTTTCTTCTGTATGTTTAGTGTTTTGATTATTATGTGGAAAGGAGACTTTTTTCTAGTCCAGTCTATTTGTTTTTCTGTATGTTTCTTGTACTTTAATATGGATCTCCTTCTTTAGGTTTAGAAAATTTTCTTCTATGATTTTGTTGAAAATATTTTCTGGGCCATTAAGGTGTGATTCTTCTCATTCCTCTATTACTATTATTCTTAGGTTTGATCTTTCCATAGTGTTCCAGATTTCCTGGATGTTTTGTGTTAGGGATTTTTTGGATTTAACATATTATTTTACTGAAGTATTCATTTCTTCTATAGTATATTCAACTCCTGAGATTCTCTCTTCCATCTCTTATATTCTGCTACTGTAGATTGACTCTGTAGTTACTGATCAGTTTTCTATATTTTTCATTTTCAAAGTTCCCTCTGTTTGTGTTTTCTTTATGGTTTCTAGTTGCATTTTCAGTTCTTAAACAGTTTTTATCTTTCCTTTAATTGTTCTTTTTTTTGGTTTTCTTTAAGGAATTTACTCATTTCATCTAATTGTGTGTGTTTGTGCTTTTCTGTGTTTCTTCAATGAACTTACTCAATTTCTCTCATTGTCTGATTGTACTTTCTTGTATTTTTTGAGGCATTCATTCACTTCCTCTTAAGGTCCTCTATTATCTTCATAAAGTTGGTTTTAAGATCTTTTTCTCGTGCTTTAGCTGTGTCTCAGAGTTTAGGACTTGTTGTAGTAGGATAGTTGGACTTTGATGGTGACCTATTGCCCTGGTAGTTGTTGATTGCATTCTTAGCTTGGCATCTAGGCATCTGGATTTTAGGTGATTGTAGGTTAAGGTGTTGTTGTTTTCTGGGTTTTTTGTTGTTGTTGTTGTTGCTTTGTTTTGTTTTTTGTTTGTTTGTTTCTTTATTTATTTCTTAGTTTCTTTTCGGCTCTTCTGTTTTTTATGACTCTATTCCAGTTGGGGGTGACCACCCCAGTTGAGAGATGCAGCTTTGGTGACATACTTGGCCTCTGGCCCTGCAGGAACTTTCTGCCTGTGTTGGGTTTAGGACTGGGCTTCTTCTGGATGGCTGTCCTGGTCTGTGCTGTTCTAGATGTTTGGCATGGCCTATATTAGTTTTTCAAATGGCATGTGTTGTGATGGTGCTGGGGCTTGTTCTTCACATGGCTGATCTGTCCATTGGCTGGGACTGCAATTGCACTGGGATCTCTGTGAAGGTTTTGTGGGCCTGGGAGGTGGGCCTGGAGGAGAGTGGGGATGAGTTATGAAGGAGTAGGTTATGGGAACAGAATCAAGTGTTCTTGCAGGAGGGTTCTTTCTGCAGGTCTTATGGGCTGGGAAGATGGGCTTGAGGAGAATGTGGAGGGGCTATGGAAGAGGAGGTTGTAGGAACAAAACCAAGTGTTCTGCAAATGGGCTGTCTACCCGGTCTCTTCCCCGGCAGGGGCTATAAGAGTATCAAACTTTTTATATCTTTACCAGAAACGGAATGTAATGGCAGTGGCCAGGATCAATACAGTGATTGTTACAAGGATAAAATGATGTCTGCAAGCTTCACAGAGTATAAGATAAGTCCAGTTGTCTTGTTAAGCTTTCATGCTTCCTTGACTAGTTAAGGAATATACAGAGAAACACAAAGTGAAATTAATGTTCCACTGACAGAGGATGTGCCTGTGTTTCTCAGGAACTAAAAGGTAAACAGTTCCCCCAGGAGCCATGGGCTCTTACCTGGAAAAACCTATGATGCATACCTCTCAAGGCATCTGGGTCAGGTCATCTATGATGGTTCCATCTGTGCTTCTCTATAACTCTCCCTTTTTATATTTTTAATTTCAACTGTTCTCAAGTAGAAGGATTGTAAGAATGAGTTTTCTGCTTGGTTCTGGGTTTTATTGGATTTAAAGACACTAATGACTTTACTTCTGATGTGACAATGAACTTATATTTATTAAATTTCATTATCAGATATACATAGTCAAATGCTTGCAAGTTCTGTTGATGTCTAGGTATATGAAATTGGAAAACATTTCCCCCCCTCAATTAATGTATAAAATAATAATAGATCTTTGATCATCATGTTTCCAAAGTCAGGGGCAAAAGTTCGAGCTCAGGGATTCCCTTCCCAAATAAGCATTCTATAATGATTTGAAAGCCTTTGTTTTTTCCTAAAAACACTTACATTCTATAGGTATAGAACTGTTGCTGCTGAAAACTAAACTCAGGAACTCATGCCCTGCGTGACTGAATTACAATAAAAATTGAAATGTCAACATTGCAGACAAGTCCACTGCTAAAATGAAGGAATTAAGTAAACATAGTCATTAAAGTTAGAATGAGAATGGGAAGATGATCCTGATGAAATTGGAGATAGTAAAACCTTAAATGTGATTCTTTAATTACCAAGAAAAGCAAGCTTCCTATTTATGTATGTGGAAAGTGATTTCTTTACAAATTAAACTGTAGAGATAAACTGTTTGAAAGAGTTGTAATATTTACTTTAGATACTTCTGTAGAACATGATCTGAAACTTGGCTTATAGTACATGTCCTGGAATTCTAGATCTGCCTTGGTATACTTAGAGGAAAGTGATTGACATCTTCTTAGGAATAAGAGTATTAGAGTAGATTAGAATCTACCCATTGTTTCACATTACATTGACTAGAAAGACACATTCCATCTTGAATATGAAAGGAGTTCCTTAGCATCTTTTGGGTGTTTTGAGATCACACTTCTCTGTTGGCCAGAACGTGGGGTAGGAAATGCTGACCCTGATATGAAAAATGAAATGTTGTAGATGTAATTGTATACCAGGTTTGGTGAGGATAAGTAGGTTGTTCTCATTTGTCAATAGCAAGGTGAGAGTAATAACATGATAGACAAAGGGAGTTAATGCAGCACTCAGAGTGGTCAGATATGATCATATTTACCATATCCATACTGTTCAGTTTGTCATGATATTCCTAGAAGTGATACAAATGAAAAGCCTGATAAGTTCTTTCTTGATTTTATATATGCTTAAAAGTTCATTTAAAAGCTATAATGTAGCATGAATGACAAGACAATCACAGGAATAGAGTTGGAGTCCTTCAATCTTTTTTAATATTGGAGTCAGTTGTAGACTCCAAATAACTTGAATAAACAGAAGATTGGATTCCCTTAACTAAAGATGACTATATACTGCCAAACTTTAGTACAATAAAATTTTCATTCAGTTCTCTCCGAAAATACTTCAGGACTTTAAGTACAGTATTAGTGAATTGGGAAAAGAAATAATCAGACCTTGTAGGGATAACTGGATGGTGGTTCTCAACTGACATTGATTCCAGGAGACTTGAAACATTATAGCACCTCACTGTCAGAAGTTACGGGGCTTACAAAAGACATGGTGTTTTGTCCAGCTCTATCAGAGAGTGTCATTTGTGTCCCTAAATCCATCCTGTAATTTTTCCAGTTATGAAATGAATAAAAGTAAAAGATATATTAAACAGCAAGTAAAATCACCAGATTGGCTCCCTAACTGGTGAAGTAAAGGCTGCTATCATAAGAAAGGTCAAATAAAAATCAGTAGACTTTCTGTAGAAAAAAGAGCAACTCAGAAGGAATATACCAGAATATACCAGAAGGATTGAAATGATAAGTGTTTCTGTCAAACATTAGAGAAACTCCTGGGTGATTCTATCATATTGTCATTCAACTACCATATTTCTCCCCTAAAAAAGAAAGAATAATGTAGAATGACAGTATATTTTACTAACTTTAACCACGTGTAGTTTATATACACAGTGTGATTTTGTTCCTTGAGCAAAATAATTGTATTCTCTGGCATGTGATACGTAACTATTGAATTGTAATATTGTTGTTTCTCCACTTTTATTAGTAAAGGATACCAGATGGATAAGGCCAACAGATTACTCATTGTCATTTCTCAGGGATGTCACAATTTCTAGTCCTGTATCACAATTTAAGTCTTGATAGGGATACCCATCATTTCAACTCCCATGAAATATCATATCTGATGACCTGAAACTGATGGATCCCAGTGAACAAGAAATAGCAAGAACCCTATCCCTTTTGGTGAGACATTAGGAGCTCAGAAAATACAAAATGTATTGTTAATGGAAAAATCATAATAAACTTAGTCTTAGGGTGTTTATTTGTAAAATGTTTCCTGGAATATACAGGTACTCAGAATGATCTTTATTACTCAGAAGAGAGAGAGAGAGGAGAGAGGAGGGAGATAAGAGACAGAAAGAAAGAACTAAATTTAGTCAGAACATCCAATAGCCCATTTCAACATTGGTTTTGCACAAAGTCAAACTTAATGAGTCCATATACAGAATGATCAGGGTGGAGATAATGCATGGGCTCGGCAATGTGGACTTCCACTCATCAGGGCTGATTTGTATATGACAAAATATTAGTCTCCAAACTTCAGGAGTAGATCCAAGGACTAGTCCTCAAAATGGCACCATTTTCTTATGGATCATCCAGTTTTCTGTCTAGTGGACCATATGGAACAATTGCTATCATAGAAAGAAAAGTTTATGTTCTTTATAGAATAGGTACTCTGGGTATAGATATGCCCTACTTACCTGGAGTGCTTCTCTCAAAACTACCACCTGTGGACTTATTCACTGCCTATCCACTGAGTCACGGCATTCTCCACAGCAATGCTTATGAGGCAGGAATTCATGATGCATCAAATTAGATATGGCAGTTGGTTCATGCTAATGGAATTCACTGTTCTTACTCCACCATCCTGAAATAATTGTCCCAATAGAACAGTACAAAGGCCTTTGGAAGACTCATAAAGAAACTTGAAAAATAGAAAGACCTTGTATACCCAGACATGTTTCTTTAGGAGCTTCTTTGGTGGTTCTGAATAAGTTTACAACATAAAATCTTGTTTCTTCCTGAACTGCACTCCTTAGGTCCATTAATCAAGGGATGCAATCGGAAGGGACACTACCCAGTACTTCTCATATTGAACCACTCTAAAAAGTTTTGTTCTTTGTTCCTGGGTCCGTTTGTTCTAATGATCCATACATCTTGTATTCAAAAGGAAGAATGTTTCTATCTAGACACACAATAATTCTATTGAATTGAATAGAATGTCTAGTGCTGGTTTACTTTTGACTTTTCATGTATCTGCATTTATAGGCAATTAAAATATTGGTCAACAATTAAAATATTGTTGACTCTGTGATTGATCCAGACTTCCATCAATGTGTTAGATTGATACCACATCAAAGGGAAAGAGAATTTCTAGAACATTGGAGGTCCTATAAGGTATATTTAACATTATATATATATATATATATATATATATATATACACACACATACACACACACACACATATATATAAAATGTTATATATGTATATATATATATATGCATATATAACATTATAATGTCCTGAAATAAAAATAAATATAAAATGAGAGAGAAAGAAAAAGGCAAGAGAACAGTCAGCTAAGTTTCTTTCTTAGCTCAAAGGGAGTACAGACTATGTTAGGATACACAGTTGTTATAAAGGTGATGTGGCCTGAGTTCTAGTAACTAGGACAATGATTTACATGTGCATATCTTATTTTTATTCATAGTTTACATATAAAAACTTTACTTTTTTGTTTCTTATTCCAATAAAATGTATAGTTTTATATCATATTAGGATGTTATTGCTGACTACATTATGCTATTAACTTACCAATGTATAGGTGAAAAATGAATACAGTTGAGAAGTTAATACCCCTTTTTTGTGGAAAATTTAGAGTATTTTCAGGATAATTGAATCATTTTAGATAGATTATGACAGTATTTTCTTTCTTAGGAGATTCAGCATGTTTTGATGGAATGGTAGGAAGAGGGGGTATATATAAGTTTGACAAGTGATGACTTGTGAGGGCTAAATTTAGATATCAACTACTTGACTTGGAAGCCATGGTAATGTGAACTAAGGTTCCCTGAAAATGTAACATGTGTGTTGAAGATTCTGCAGATTGATTGAGTGATGAGAACATCATGGCTGTGGAGAGTTTGAAAAGTACAAATCCAAAGTCAAAATTATTTCGACTCTTAATTCACTCTTGTAGTCATTTTCACACTCATGAATTTGGTAAATGCATTAATACATGTTATTTGTTCTATGTGTATAAAAGATAATGTAACTCTTCCATAGTGGATCATGTCATTAAGCAACACCAGAATCCATCCTTCTTTGTAATGGATAATCCTGTTTGTTTTAGACTAATCTGTGTCTTACAACATTTATAACAAGAGCTGTGTTTTGTGTTGGAAATACTAAACTATTTAGTGCAAGATAATTCTGGGTGTTTCAGAGGAGGCATTCTTGTGAGCTAACATTTAAAGACTAAATCAGATTGGTCACCAGTATTGAGTGGACTTCAACAAATCAGTGAGAGGCTGTGATGGCTCTATTTCATTTAAAGTGACACTGAAAACAACTCTGGGTGTGTCTATGAGGGTTTTTCTAGAAAGTTTTGATTAAGTAAAGAAGATGTTTCCTGAATGTAGCAGTACTATAAATGGGGTTCAGGAATGAAAAGAAAGGAGAAAATAATCTTGACAGTAGTCTATTTTATATTCTGTCTCTTTCTTTCCCTCTCCCCCCTTGCTTTCCTTTCTAATTGCATATGCAATTAGGTGCTGCTGCCAAATCTTTCCTGCAATGTATCCTCAAACTATAAGCCAGTACAAACTCTTCCATTCCCAACTGCTGTTTTTTGTCATAAAAATAAGACCTTAGTATAAACTGTCCAGATTCTCTGGGATAACATAAATTTTTTGCAGGTAACATACAAAGGAATTAACGGCAATCATTAATTTGCTGTACTTGCAAACTTTGGTCTTAAAATTTTTTGAATCATTTAAAAAAAAAATAAAGTCAGAAATCTATTTGATAAATACCTACAAAACCAGCTTAAAATGAAGAAAGATTTATTTTTCTTCTAGTTTTAAAAGTTACTTTCTGTGATTAGCTGTCTCCATTGCATTGAGTCTGAGGAGATACTTAAATATTATACAGGGAGTTTGGAGAGAGAGTATGCTGAAGTTATCTGCTGATTTAGTTTTCTGGGGTACAGTCCTAAGTCACCAAGACTCACAAGTTAATAATTCCTCAATTATAGCAAATGCTTCCCAAGACAAACTAAAAAATAAGGCACAATCAAAATGATATGAAAATAGGAAGGAGGTTAACAGGGACAAATCACATGATGAATAGGAGTGTGAAAGAAGGCAATAGAAATGAATATAATTGCAACACATTGTAAATGTGTGAAATTTAAAAATGAAAATAATACTGAAAAAACAGTGCTTTGAGTCTAGTGAACAAATGCTTCACTATTCAATCTAGACAGTTATGGTGTGGTAAAATATATCCCTTATATCTCAGTAACTTAAAACTATAAGGATATATTTCTTCGTTCATAGTGTATTTCTTAAGGGTGTTGGGCTATAACTATTTTCTTTAAGGATTATATTAACAGAAAAACAATACAACTATATCCCAGGACATTGATAATTGATAGAGTAAATTTAACAGAAAATTCATTGAATATATCTTAATTCTTAAACTAACCTCTGGGCAAATGTCTTCACAAATCTTACTGGTTTAGGCAAGTCAAAATGTCAAATAGAAATTAAGTCTAAACCAACCATATGCACTTTTAATGCTTTCATGTTACAGAAATATCATTTCTGATTGTTGAGGGAACAGCATTATGAAGAGAGTCAGGTGATGAAAACACACAGACACATGGTTATTAGAGTCAAATAATCATTTTATCTACCAACTGCATGCCAAGCCTTCAACATTTTATATGTGGTATGAAAACATATAGCTCTAATATATCCTTCCCCTTAAAATGCTCAGCCATTTCCTAATTCAACAATCCTGAACAGTCCCAGATCTCTAACGACAGTATCTAAAGATTCAGACTCAGGTGAATTTCTATTTATAGTCTCTTATAAAATTAAAAAAAAAATACAATGGCAAAGATTTCAAAGGGGAAAATGGTAACAAAAAAAGGAATAGAAACAAAGCAAAACCAAACACACTAGGGCAAAGATTAAATCCTGTAGCTCTATATCTACTTAGGACTGTACTAGAGTAATATGAGATCCAAAGTCTTACCTCTGTGGTCTTACCAGGTCTACCACCCTCTAGTTTGCCACAATCTATAGCAGATGAAGTGGGTTCTTGCCATCTCTTGTTTTCTCAGCTCTCTACTGAAGCTTCAGCTTCTCTCTCATGGTTCCATGCACCATCTTCTCAGAGCTGCCTGAAGCATATTTGACCATAGCCTACCCTTTATTTTCTGTCCTTCAACAGTGCCTTTGAAAGCCATAACTTGTTTTCTTTATGTCAGAAATAAAAGCATAATATGAACTCCAACCAAGATCTGCTGTCATTGGGAATGGTAGTAATGAGATTCTGATGCAGGGCTACCATGATCTTTGAAAATAATGACAGATAAACCCTGTGAGATGCATTGCTGGGATTAAATTGCCGAGGGTAGTTTTCTGTGAGCAGGATTCCTTGGTAGCTCTTTCCAATTTAGGTGCTGTTTATAACATGTTTTCACTTTTAGATTTTGGGCCTAGGTGAATATAATCTACCTGCTTCCTTAGATTTCCTCTAAGAATCTCTCTTGTCCTTCCACTATGAAGCACACAGCTTTTAAAATCTATACTAATCTCTTAAATAACCAAATCCTCATTTTCTTCATGGACAAACTGAACTTTTTTTTTTCAATTTTCCTGCTTTGCATTTAGTTCCCAGTCCTTACTATAGTTATGGGTGCAAACTTTCAGAAATAGCAGGTCAATATCTAAATCCTTAGCTTCAAATTTGATTTTCTTAGTTAAGTTCTGTGTTACAATCTAATATGAAAGAATTCTAGTTACTAGTAGAATGTTTGTTCCTAATCAAACTATCTTAATCACAGACTTTACTAACTTCATTGCTGATGTAAATGTCATCATCTTAGTTTGTTGCAGAGTTCATTAAGCTCTCTTTGTAGTACTGTGGCTTTTCTCACTTCTTCTTTACCAAACTTTTTCAAATCCCTTCAAGTTCAAAAGGGTTTTCCTATGTATCCATCACTTTATACTCTCTGAAACAGTTATATATTCAGTTATATATTTGGTTTCATTAATTTCTGCTGGTGAATTTTTGTTGCTGTAACAAATGCTTGAATTCCTCAACTGAAAAGAAAAAGTGATCCCTGTTTGTTCACAGTTTCAAAAGTTTCAGTTAATGTTTGGTTAGCTCAATCTTTGTAGTGTTAAACATCAGCATGAACCATGTCGTCAAAAAGTGCAGAGCACAGTTGGGTGAACAGGAATCAGAAAGACTGACAGAAACAGGTGTTGGTAAAATGATAACCCTCAAAGCTATCACCCAGTGGATTGATTCTTTCAAGCAGTTCATATATTTTTCTGTAGTTTCTAACATTTTATTAGAAATAATGCCATGAAAGTTGGAATCTATCAGTGGGTTGATCCATGGTTTGTTCAGAGCCCACCTCTTTCAATTGTCTCTTAATGCAATAGCTATGTACCAAAACTTCCATAGACAACCCTATCTAGGGAACATTTCATATTCAAATTATAACACTTCCTTTCTTGCTTGAGAAACTATTTTCCTAAATGTGATGATTACTTAAAATTGACTGGAACTAAAGTCTTAACACTTTAACAAATCTTTATTTTAGATTTATTCATGGAAATATACATTATATATATATATATATGTATATATGTATGTATATATATATGTGTGTGTGTGTGTGTGTATGTGTGTATATATATGTATATATATATGTGTGTGTATATATGTATATATATACATATATATGTGTGTGTGTATATATATATATATATATATATATATATATATATATATAACTTTCCTATACGAAAATAATAAAACAAAAGGGAACACAAATCAATATATTTCAAGTTCCTTAAGAAAAACAGAAGAAAATAGAAAAACATCAAGTCATAGACCAAAATAAAAAACAAACAGAAACACCAAATAGGTGAATTCATAAGGTAGAAAGTATGTCAACATTAAACCAAGGAAAACAGTATGGACATCAAGAGAAAAGAGAGAAATATCTGTGGTTCTTAGTACAAAAGAGAAAAGACTAAGTTTAATTATAAAATATGATTTGAAGAAACTTAACTTCTTATTTCATTCCACAGACCTGAATATTTATGGGTGTATTTTAGGACCCAAATATCTTAGTAGTATCATGGTATTTGGTTATAGATCTTGTTCTTAAAATAGACATTAATAATAATAAATATTGTATTTCTCTAACATCTAGGACTAGACCCTTTGGATGAGAGATTACTTGGGGAATTAATTATGTGCAACTGAGGAACATATTTGACAAATTAGTGGAAATTTGTATTTAAACCTATATGTAAATCTGTGTATATGTGTTATATAGTATTCACAGAGTAAGGCTTAAGTCCTTACAAAATATAAACTATATATATATATATATATATATATATATATATATATATATATATATATATATATACATACATGTATATAGATATATAAGTGTGTATATATATATATATATATAGTTACATATGCAGATATAAATAACTATATGTATATGTACATATAGTTATAGAGAAAACAAGAAGGTACATGCTGGCATGTTTTAGGTTAAATCTCATGTAACAAGGGGAGATTTCTTAATCTGGTGCCATCTGCAGCTGGAATAATATGATTGCTTTTGTTTAAAAATGAGTTATATCCTCATTCATGAAATGAACTCATATATGACTGAACAGAATGAATCTCATGGTGCCAATAAATGTAACATAATGTGAAAATGTAATTTTAAAATGTTAAAATGCTTTCATAACTATAATATTTATCACTAAATCATAATGATAAAGAGATATAGATAATCGATAAATAATAGATGATAGATAAATGAAAATACACTTTTTTTTTCCAAAAACTAAAAATGATATCTGTGAAAGAATAGAAGATTTAAGAATTTTATTTTCTGCTCAATTTCATCTATCAATCTAAAACTACTAAAATAGAGTCTATTGAAATGCACAGTGGAAAGAACACATACATACATAAATACATGGACAATTGAATGCCTTATATAAAATTAAGCAGATTCTAGCTATTATTTACCTTTGATATGCTACATTAAAACATTTTATTAACTTTTCTTATTTGTAAATATCAGAAAATATCCGTCAAGAAATATATATATATATATATATATATATATATGTATATATATATATATATTACACACACATATATATTACTGAAGGTTTATGTAACATAAAATAAATATTTTTGTTTTCTACAATTCACATTGCGCAAAGTGATTTAGACATAAATCCATAGCTGAACTACAAAAAGAATTTTGTATATAAAATAGTTCCTTGACATGTAGAACATCCTCCTATACTCTAGTTGATCCCTCTTTTGGGTGACATTACAGAACAAACCAATTTCTGCTGCGACAAGGACAAAATAAATAAAGACTAAAATGTTTTTTATGTGGATAAAAACAAATCAAAACAAAAATTAAATTTTCTTTGTTTCCACAAACTGGGTTGTAAGACTGACCAAGCTATATATAAAAGAATATTTACCTGTCTTTGCTCCTTTCAGTACGGAGGAAAGCATAAGTGAGGAAATAAAGGGTATGGAAACACAGTACTGTTAATGGCTTCTTCTGTGACCTTAAGTCAGTCACTTAACCTCCTGGTGACTCAGCCTTCCCATCTGTAACACTGAGTAGTAATTGCCTCATTTATTCTGAGCTCAATAGGTTGCCATTTGTATAAGCCTCATTCCTCATCAAGGACACTTCTTCAAGGCTTCATTCTCTGTAGAATCCAATGCCTATTTTTCACAATTTAAACAATGAGAAATGTGATCACCTCAACTAATTCCAAGCAAAAGAGTGACGGGATAGTAGAGCCATTATAATGTGCACCTGGCATGTTTTTCTTCCTGTAAGAGATTACCGATGAAAGGGAAGATGAAGAACAAAAAGAAACTGTTTAATAGGATATTATCTGTCAGTCATTTCTCTCGGTGGTCTCTGCATTTTAATTCAGCTCCTAAAGTAGTTACAAATTCTGAAATTAGAATCAAAGCCATCAATGAATACAGCACCATCTGTCAGCAGAGCATTTTTATTGAATCCTTTCTCAGTGTTTACTCATGAGGTCAAGTGCTTACCTCACACTTATCCTCCAGGAACGTGCAAACAGATGTTCTACTTTTCTCCCACATACCACCGGATCTGACTAATGATGGTAAAGTTCAGGTTGGTAAATCTTCCATGCCCTGTGTTATATCTCCCAAATAACTTTGTCTTTCTAGTTTCTTGACACTACTTTTATCATTCAGTAAACACATTGATTACTTGACAAAGAAGATTTCAGCTAAATTGAACATTCTGAAGATCGATTTAACCACTGTCTCACTATGTGAAGAACTAATACAATTTTAAGCACATTTATTTTTCTCACATCCGGGATATTGGCCTAAAAATGCAATTTAAAGCCAGAGAACACAAAGATCCTTAAAAGATTCTTACCACCCTCTCTCTATAATTATTTTATAGTTAACACCTATAATTATCCACTCTAGAAGTGTTGAAGAATATATTGATTGGCTATAATGCATCATTATGGTGTTAGATAATCATCGATACTCATTTGAATATCCCAATTTCTGAATGGAGTGTTATATAGAAAATAATTCAAATTACAAAATTAGTATTACCCAACTCTGATTGGAAGTCATGGGGCATACATACTGGTCTGATAAAATGGCATCATGATGCATATTTCATATTTATTAATATTAAATATTTTCATTAAAGATCCCACAGCAAAAGCACAATGCTGTTGCTCGTACTGTACCTTATGTTTTGTTATTTTTAAAGCATTGTCAATGAAGCTCAAATACATGGCATTATTTCTACCCAATTATGTTACTGTGGTAGATGTTTTGGAAGCTCTTGTACACATAGCAGAATTCTTCTTTTCTCCAGGATTCCATAGCTCATTGTTTATTTCACTGATTTTAAAACACTATTAAGTCTTTTCAAGTCATTTTTCCCTTTAATTATATCTCTTTGTGGCCCTTGAAACTTGTATCTTCTGTTTCATTTTCCAAACAAACTGATGCATTTTGGCTAACAGAGAATCATCTCAGTTGTAAATATTGTATTAAACATATATGCCTACTGGATTTAAGTATCAACTTATAAATTATGTTTATTTTCTTGGTCATTTATTTGGCTAAAGCATGACTGTTTAGTTTTTCTGCACCAAGAAATAGAATTCAATAAATCTGTGATGTTATTCTGACTAAAGAAATCAAATGGAAAGTAAATGGTGTCTTTATTCATATGATTAGTGCAGAGGATAGCTGGGAAACTTGTCTTTTGGATTAGTTAGAAACATCTACATGTGTGTGGGGGTTGTTTCTCTCTCCCCCTAGGCCCATGGATGGCTTCTTTCCCACACAAGCGGCTAAACTGTGGTCAAACAATCTAGACACTGGTGGCTAGCAGGAAAGCACAGGGACATGGGTCTGATGAATCCAGGTGGATCTCAAGTCAGGAAACTTAAGAATCAACAGAAAACACGGAATTCCAGGAGCCACTGTCAGAGAGGCATACCCAATTTATTGCAAGGGTTAGGGTATATTTATCAAGGTTCAGTGAAGGGTGGGTCCCCCAATACCCATGGAAAATGCATTGGTTAAAACAGGTAAGCAATTCTGCCAATCGTTCATCTTCTGATGGGGGTGGAAATTTGGAACTTTGCTATGGCCCTGGTCGGTCAACAGCAGAGGGGAGGGGCCAGACTCTGCCAGCTTTCTGGGAGCTGTGAGTATGCTGTAAGTAAGCACCCTTGACCTATGGCTTGACCGTCCATGGGGTAGCACATGTGTGCAATGAGACCTAGGCAGTGAGTGGGGTTTCTTACATGGGAGCTAATCAACTCATAGAAAGGATTACAAAATAAAAGCTGCAAGCTATTCCTTGTGCCAGGGCCACAATAAACAAATATTTAGATTACCCTCTTGAGTATGGGTAAAAGATATAATAAAATGGAAAAATCTGAACTCTTAGTAACTTCTATAGAACAAAGAAATAGGAAAAGATAATCACTAGCAGGGTGGTATAGAGATGGACATATTCCAAATAAAGGAGAGCACTAATCCAAGAATAGTAATAATTATCATCAAATAGTATCTCATACGAGTGTTATAGTTCCATGGAGATACATTTAAATGTAGTTAGTTCTGCCTCACTGTCAGGATAGCTAAATTTGATTCAATAGTGGAGCCCTCAGAGGGGAAAAACTCGCCTACCTCTATTAAGATGAGTCAAGGATAGTTTAATGGAGGGACTGTTTACAAAGAACTCTGTGGATCTGGGAAATCATGAGAGGAAGTAAAATAACCTAGGATTAGTAAGTGCGAAGCTGCAATTACCTTTTAGCCCCAGAAGAAAAGAGAAGTCATTACAAGGAAAGAGCTATGGATACAGACACTCTCAGTAAGTAAAGCCTTGAACCTAAGGGACACAGAAGGACAAATGTAAGAAAAACCATGAAAATACAAACACAAAACATAACTTAATTCCTGCCTGACTTCCTGTGAGGCTTTTCATTTTAGTTATTCCAAATAGAAGACAGAAAAGAAAATGCAGAATTTTTACTTGATTTTATTTTTAAAAATCAGCAAAATCCAACTTATAGAAACTCTACAAAATATCTATCCTCTTGTCACTCAAAACTATGAATGTCATAGAAAACATGGCCAACAAATCATGAATGAGAATAGAAAAGAGCATTGGGTAACTTAAAACACGAAGTATGGGCTTTCATTTATAATGCATCAGCATGAGTCTATTAATTCATATAAATAGCATATTACTAAAAATACTTAATGACCCCAAAGGTGGGAAGGCTCAGTGCTTAAGAGAACTTGATTCTCTTCCAGAGGACCCACTTTCAGTTCCCAGCATCCAGAACAGCTGTACCACATCTGCATGCAAATCCAGTTCAGGGGATCTGATGCTCTCTCTTCTCCATGGATACCTGAATACATGTGGTCCTCAAAATCTCATGCAGGCATACACATGTGAATATAAATATAAAGAGAATAAATGAGTCTAAAATACAGGTTAGGTGGTCATATACTAGTTCCCTAAACTTCCTGCCAGTGTTCTGGAATTTATACAAACTAAAATACACATACAGTTTACTTTATAGTAATTTTGATATTATAGTCACCCAGTTTCAAGTGTAATATGTTTCATACTCTGCGTGAGAATATCAAACCCTTCAAAACAAGAATGTAAAATCTGGGTTTGGCAGCATATGCCTGTAACCCTTGTGAAGGGAGGTGGAGACAGGTAGACTCACAGTCAAGCAAACCTAGTTCCAGGTTGAGTGAAAGGATATTTCTAAATAAATTCAGACAGAAAATGATTGAAGACACTCACCATTAACCTCTAGCCCCTATATGCTTCCAAACAGACGAGCAAACCTCCATCCATGCACACAAACACACACACCCCTTCAAAATCATAAAGTTAGACATAAGACTATCCATCACAAATGACCCCTTTTCAACTTGGCAAACAAACACATTACTATTAAGCCACATCTTTTTTTCTTTATTCATCCTTAAGTTCTTAAATTAAAAACAAATAGTTTTAGAAGTCCCACAGTCCTTACAATTTCAAATATATTAAAATTTCAGTCCCTTTAAAATAAGCAGTGTCTATGCATATCCAAAGTCTTTTTTAGTTCATAGCCTCTCAACTGTGAGCTTCAATAAAATAAAACAAAATAAATCAAATACTTTCTTACTTTAAGAGGGAAAAATCAGGGCACAGTCACATTAAAATATAAGCAAAATCATACTCCAACCATCCAGTGTCTGGAATCTACTCATGATCTTCTGGACTCCTCCAAAGGGTTTGAGTCATCACTCTGGCTATGCCTTCTACAGTACACAGTGTTTCTTCTAGGTTCAGCTGGTTCTACTCAACTGCTGAGATGTTCTTGGTAGTGATCCCACAGTACTGGCATTTCCAAAACTACTGGGGTTCCTTGCTGCAACTGAGCTGCACTTTCACCAATAGCCTCTCATAGGCTCTCTTCATAGTGCTGAGCCTCAACTTCTCTGCATGACTCCTTCAATCCTGGTCCTTCAACTGCCACTGAGGCTGCACCTTTACTAAAAGTCTCTCCTGGCCTTTTCAGTGTCAAGCCTCAACTGTTCTCTAATAACTCTTCATGCTTTCAAAACCAGCATCACACAGATGATTCTTGCACATTAACAAATCTCACTGCCAACAGGAGGTACAAACTTGACCACATCTGGAATACATCCTGTCTGTGCTCTCAGGAAACACTTTGCAGAAGATTTCATCTCAGGGATGCTGGTCTCTTAAGCATTGCTAGTTTCTTATCTCTAGCTGACAACCACCAATTGTTCCAGTAACATCAAGATTTCAGTACTGGTCTCTTGTTAATTGTGGCAGATTTGCCAGCCCCAGCTGACCAGAATAAACTGCAGAATCTTAATTTAAAATAGCAAACTGCCCTGATAGAGTCTTTAGATTTCCCTCTGAAACTTCACTAACCAAACCCCCATCTTCTGTATAACTCTCAACATTCTTGTCTCCCAAGCTCCCACAGAACATCCCATTGAGCTTTCAACACTCAATGGCTTTTCTAGCCCAAAGTTCCAAAGTTCTTCTAAAACCCTCCACAAAAGGTAGTCATTACTGTCACAGCAATACACTTCTATGCTGATACAACTGGTCTTAGTCAGGGTTTTTATTGCTGTAACAAAACTAGTTGAGGAGAAAAGGGTTTATTTGGCTTACACAATTATATTTCTGTTCATCAAGGAAGTCAGGACAGAAACTCAAACAGAGCTGGAACCTGGAGTCAGGGCCTGATGCAGAAGCTATGGAGGGTTGTTGCTTACTGACTTGTTTTCCATGGCTTGCTTATCCTATCTTCTTATAGAACCCAGGGCCACCAACTCAGGGATGGAACAACCAACAATGGGCTGGGTTCTCCCCCATCAATAACTAGTTAAGAGAATGCCTTAAAGCAGGAACTTATGAAGGCATGTTCTCAGTTAAGGTTCCCTCCCTTCAGATAACTCTAGTTTGTATGTAAAATTGGCATTGGACTAGCCAGTACAGTTCCTTGGTAAATCAAAATAACTGTAATATTGTGGCAGTGCACTTTTTCTCATACACATATACATATGTGTAAAATCTGAGTATCATGTTTTCCAGACTAGCATCAAACTTGCTGTGTAGTCAAGGATTATCTAGAAATTCTGATCCTCTGCCTCTACCTATTGAATCCTAGAACTACAGGTGTGTTTGCCGCCATACTGTTTAAGAAGTACTATGTTTCAAACCCAGAAATTTGTTCATACTAGACAAGCACTGTACTAACTGAGCTACATCCCACCCATACTAAAAGATTTAACAAACTGTTCCTATATAAATATCAAGAATAAATCCAAAGTTTGAAACAAAGCTTTATGTGGAAACATATAGCAAGATTTATTTCATGACACTCACAAATTCAATTTGGCTGGTCAGCTATCTATCTGTGTGACAGATACATGGAATGAAAAGGAAAGCCTTTTATTTTTGCTCAGGATTTCAGAATCTTTGGTCTAGTGTAGTTTAACTCTGTTGTTTTGGGACTGAGAACACATTCTTCAACAAATGGGTCTTTGCAGTACAAAAATAATTATAAATTACAGAATAAAAAGCTGAAAAGAAACAACTGTGTCCTACTTATACAGTAATTATAGACAATATATTCATAGATATGGATAAATTTATATTTTAAATTATATGTGTTCATATATATATATATATATATATACATATATGCTCTATGTTAGAAAAGAGAGAGAGAGAATTTTCGAACTCCAGCTTTATCAGTATACAGTATATACAAATAGCATTGGGGGGGGTCAATGCTAAATTTTTCTTTGGGTATTAATTTGAATTGGGAGGGTCTTTATCCCCATTTTATACAACTGTTAGTGCATCATCTAACTGGAGTCATCAAGTTAGTTTTTCAGAATATTTGCAGATGAAGTATTACATTCCACTATACCATCTAAACACTTCACTACTTTAAAAATTAATAATTAATGATTATACCAATAGGAGTATATAAATTCAGTTTTCATGTCTCTGAATCTTAAACTAACTGTAGAAGCTGTAGTAGTGGTGCACTCCTTATATCCCAGCACTTGGGAAGCAGAGGCAGGCAGATCTCTGTGAGTTCGAGGCCAACCTAGTCTGCAGAGTAAGTTCCAGGACATCTAGAGTTACAACAGAGAAATGCTGTCTGAAAAAAAAAACCAAAACCAAAACCAAAACCAAAAAACAACAACAAAAAAAGACAGAAAGAAAAAGAAAAAAGAAAAAAAAAATTTTTTCAAAAATATTTTGAAAATATTAATATGTATATATTGTATGTAAAGATATGTTGATTTATTATTTGAGTATGTGTGTCTAAAAAAACAACACACATTTATACAATTTGACATACAGACCTCTAAAAGATCTACTATCTTTGCATTTTCCTGTAACATTGGTATCTTTTATCCCTATATTTCTTTGTGACACCACTAGTTCTAGTGTTGGTGCAGTGACACTAGAATTGTCTAACAGGTATTATAGACTATTTCCCACTAGTTGCAAACAGGCATTCCTGCCATTCCCATAATAGTTCTGTACATCCCAGGCCTAGAATTACGTAAATTGGATATCGAGTGTGTCAATGAGTTCTGACTGACAGTGATGTCATGCAGGCACCTGAGAGCAAAAGTCTCACAAATTACAGACAGATTATAAACCAGTGTAATGCAAAAAATTTTTCTTATATTTTTTTATTTCAAATACACTGATATTTCTATGCTTTAACACATTAAAACAATTGCCATAAACTTCATATTAAATACAAAATTAGAAGTCATTATTCAGTCATAAACACATAGGCTTAAGAGAAACAGCAATTTAAAATCGTATCTAGAACTTTGAAGGCTTAATTTTCCACCAGCCTATGTAACTATTGGAATCTATGTTTTCACAGTAGCTATTAATACAGTTTGAGTACTAACATAGAAATTTGTTACCTTACTTTGCACTTCCTAAATACTGACCAGGCTTTCTAATCATAGTCATGGGAATTATTACCACATTATTTTTTTTTATTTTTCTCTTTTATTTAAAACTATTATACAGTTTATTGTTTAGGGAAAGAAATTTAATGTAGCTACGTCCTACAGTAAACTAACTAAGCATTTTAAAACATAATGATTTTCTATAAAGCTAATGATGTTTCCTTATAAAACTGACTAATGGTATAATTTACATAAGAATTAACTCTTTTGATTTTTTACTGTACATAATAATAAACATATTAAAAATTCCCAAAAGCATCCAAGTCTATATACATGATGGTACATTTCTCTGTAATTCTCCAAATTGCAACAGCGCTGCATGTATAAACTCAAACTCACTAACATTTTTTGGTTAATGCCATAAAATTATCATTGATGATGATTATCATTTCCTATTAGATCATGTGCTCTCTGGAACATATATACATGTATCTACATGTGCATACATACACACACATACATATACATATATATATGTGTACACACACATATATATGTGTGTATACACACACACACACACACATATATATGATGAAATAAAAGTATTAAATTGACTAGTGTGGCAAGCACTGCTAGTCATGTTTCAACTGTTGTTATTCCTCCTTCTTTTAGTCATTTGATTCCAAATTTAAACATGTTATTGTCCAGATTTGTAAGAAATTGCATTTTATGATTTCTTTTATATCCATTATGATTTTGTGTTGATTACTTCAGAATCAGAGTAGTCTTTCTACTTAAAAATTTGTTTTGATTTTTAGAATTTCACTCACCATTTTGAACCAAAGAGTTACATAAAAATACTAAATTAAGAATTTCATATAAACTTAAAAATAGAGAACTGACTCTCCAAAGTTGTGAACCTCCACATAAATGCTGTGGCACACAATCCACATGCATACCTTGTACATACAGGAAGAACAATGAAATAAATGAATTTATTAAAATTTAACACTAGTGAAAATAACAGATACATGAAACACCAGAAACATGAGAGGAAGTTCGTCACTGGATCTCTGCTTCTAACAAAGTTATACATCATTTAAGGAAAAAAGTAAGTAAAACTCATTTACTATTATAAGACTTTTCATAAAAAATGTCTTTAAGACAACACAAGGTATTAGGACTCTGAAATGTGGTTAACACAGGAAAATGAAAAGCACTGGAAATAGTAAGCTAATAACTCATACAAAGGACTTTATGTGTATAAAAATATTCTAGGATATGTTCTTAAAATAAAATAAAAGTAACTGAAATATTGTGGTAAGTGATGATTCTTAAAACAAAGAAAATAAAGTATTAAAGAATTTAACACTTATTCATTAAAATATAAGTCATCAACCAATGAATAAACAGCAAGAGAACATTATATTACCATTACAAACCTCTTATTTTGTCCATGTGTACATTGAAAAACATACAGAAATTACCAAAAACGGCAAGGTCAGCAAACTACAATTGGTAGAACCATAGAAAATAAATACTAAGAGTTGAAAATTAGAATAAAGTGATTGGTATAAGAATGGATATAATTTGACAGAATAGCTATAGATTTGACTTGCAATATTAATATTTTTGATAAATTCAAATTATCTAAGATTCTATAGCATGCCATATTTAAAAGATACATTTTATCTAGAATAAATGTGTTTTCAACATAATGTCATGTAGACACTAAAAGTATAAAAAGTATAAAAATGTAATACTATTTATATGAATATTATAAGGAATAACTTTTAATATGATAAGTGCTTGTTAGGAAATTATAAGTGACAGAAAAAGAGATAAAAGAAAAAAAGATAAAATAAACATTTATTATGATGACGTACTTATAAATGTACATTAATTAAACGAATGAAATGCTAATTTTCAAAGGTGTAAAGAGAAGTATGCAAAAGCAAAATTATCTATGCATGATTCAATATTCCTCCTTTAGCAACTGAAAATACTTTAGAAAGAACATCAATATAAAGTTAGAAGACAGAAACATCACTCTCAAAAGTAACCACCACGGTGGGGAGAATGTCCGCGAGGCAGTGTGGGTACAGTATCAAGAGCTGAGAGCTTATATATTGATCCCCAAGCTGGGGAGAAAGAGAGAGGGAGACAGTGAGACAAAGAGACTGAGAGACAGTGATAGAGACAAAGAGAGAGAGATCTAACCAGAATGAAGTAGACTGTTGAACAAACATTGGGATGTATGCATCTATGGGGTCCATTCTCATTTAAATCACCAAAGACACCTTACTATTCTCAGAAGTTTCTCTTGCTTTGACTTAATTTTTCACATTGCCTCAATCTCTCACTCTTTTGTAAATATTTTTAAAAATAAATCCTGTTTCTCATGTACATATACCTACAAAAGCACATAAGGAACTCAGCCAGCGTCCTGGGTGAATATTTGATGAATCCAATGCCCTAGGATCCTTATACTTCAGTGATACAAGGTCCTATCCCTCTCAAGAAACACAGCAGCACTATAGTAATTTTTTATGAGACATGCAAACATGTAGAATTATAAAAGCAATATTAGTTTCGTATCTGAAAATATATTGAAATTGGAAAATAAATTAAACAAAACAGAGCCTATAAATACACATAATATATACAAGGTGTATAAAGTTGTGTGTGTATGTGTGCTTTTTTGTTGTGTACATGAAAAGCTAATGGTCAATAAGCATATGTCAGAGGCTGACAATCTCATTAGTCATTGGTAGAAATGTTAATCAAAACAATGAAATATTACAACTGATAGGCTGATATGACTGAAATAAAAATAAATTAATAAAGCCAAGTAGTAGATGATTGTGAAAAATCAAAGTCAAAATAGCTTGTGGCAATACCAATTTGTCCCTCAACTTTAAGAAGAAATTTGTGTTTTCCTATAAGTTCCACACATAGTTACTGAACCATTGCTGGTTATCTATGGAAAAAAATTTTGTGCAAATGTATTTATGGTCACTTAATTTTTATAAGAGCCTTGAGTTATAAACAAGTTGAATGTCCAGCATTGATAAATTAGTACTAAGCTAGTCAATGGGGTATTTCCCTAAAACAAAAAGTAAGAACCTTCTGATATATAAAAAATAAGAATATATCTTAAACATTTTCTGAAGTCAAACAATTCAGAGAGAAATTAGCATGCATAGTAGGATTCCATTCATATGAAATTATAGGAAAACCACAGATCAAATCACAATGATTGCCTAATGTAAAGGGCATTGAGGGAAATGACCCCTGAAAGGAAATGTGAATATTAGAAGACAAATAAAAATTATATTTCTCAATTATATGTTATTTAGTATATACTTTTCAAAAACTATTTAGGACAATGTCTTATTTTTATTTTTTATTTTTGCAAATTATAGTAACATAAATGTGTTTAAGACATAGAAGCACTGGTTTTAAATCATGTATTTTATGAAATTGTGTAAACTGGCTTGTAGTTTATCATCACACTATTCACATCAACAATAGCCTTGATCATATTGTCTTCTCCTGTTCAGTTAACATTCTATAGTGTGGCATTGTTCACTCAAATCTGAGTGTCTAAATAAATGATCAAATAATTACTTTATAAGTTTGTAATCATAGCATACAACACTAGAGGGTGGAAAAGAAGAGAAATAATGGAAGGTAACCCTCTGTACTGAGTGTGATCTTGTTGTTTTATTTATTCCTATAAAATAGGTTGTGGTTGTATGTATCCCAAGTGGAAGCCCGGATTTAAAACAATCAATAAATGAATAGAGTTTCTGAATGTTTTGTTTACCCTTCATTGAAAGACAAACCACTCAAAAAAAAAGAGATCACAGTTTGAGATATGCTTTTCTTTGACTAAGTAACTCTATTAGCAAAAAACCAAAACATTCTGCCTCCCTCAAACTCCACTCTCTGTGCCCAAAACTCCACTCAATTTCAAAGTCATTTCTTTACTGATAAAATTGGTAAAACTACTAGACTATTTTTATTTGCCTAATTTATCTCTGCTAATTGATTTTCTTGTGAACAGACTGCAATTAATAGTGTAAACTCCAAGAAAAAAGCTGTACTGTGATTCAGAAATTCTTTTGCATTTAAATTGGTTCCATTGTTTTATGTAGGTGTTTTGTGTGTTTCTAGCTATGTTTTGTTCTTCAGGTGATAATCCTGTACTGAGTTTTTCTTTGTGTTGGTATTTTTCTAAAGACATTCTTCTTTTTAAACTTCAACTATCATTTTTAATCTAAAAGAGACATGTAAAAATCTATAATTTAAAGTTTTACAACTGTTGATGAGTTCAGTCAATTGGAAAGATATAAAGTAAGATAAAAATTGTACATTATAAATACATTTCATTTTGCTTTAAATTTTTCTTTTTAAATTTTAAAATATTTTGTAAAAGAATTTAATACTGTGTTAACATCATTCCCAAGTCATCATCTCCCACTTCAAACTCCTCACATGTGTGACTACATCTATTTCTTCAATTATTATTGTTAATATGTATCATGAATATATATATATATTATATAAATGTATATAAATCATACTAGTTTATTTATTTTTCTCATATGTACATATGCTTAAAGATAACTAAATGGGATTGTAAAATGCATTAGAGACTTCATCCCTGGAGAAAACTGACTCTCCCTCTCTATAGGCATTGATTGACTATAGCTCTGTAATTTAGGGTGGCTAGTGTGAAACTTCCCCCTCACTCTGACATGTCAATTGGTGTTGTTATTTCATAGATTTTGTTTAGCCTACTGTACTGTTGAGATTTCATGGATACAGTTCCAAAAATTAGATTTAGAAGGCACTGTATAGCCACAGGAATCCTGGTCTTCAATCACAATCTTTCTGTATTTTCTACTGAGATAGCCCATCTTTATTAGATCCACAGTTGTATGATTGACCTTGTGATTGTGTCTGTGCACTACATGAAGTACCCTCATATTAATTCTTTTGTTAATATTTATTTTTATTATTTTTAAATATGTGGATACGTGTCTGTTTTTAGGGGAGGGCACTGAGTGCAGATACCAACAAAGACCAGAAAAGAGTGCTAGAACCCTGAATCTGGAGTTACAGCTGGTTGTGCCACTTAATATAGGTGTTGGAAAGAAAACTTGGGTCTGCTGCAAGAGTGACACCTGCTCTTAGCCACTGAACCATCTTCCCACTCGCTGTTTTTAAAATATTTTAATTTGCTCTTGAAGAATTTCATACGTTCATACAATGTATTATGATCATATATATTCCCTATTTACCCCTTCTTAATTCTCCAAATTCCTCCAACATTATGGCCCTTTCTTCCTTTTTAACCCAACTTAATGCTTCCCATATATTGCTGGATGAGGGATATCCATTGAAGAATGAACAATATACCAGTGGCCATAATCAGAAAGAAAGATGAATATCCCTCCTCCAGATGCCATGAACTGTCAGTAGTGCCTCAGTTTAAGGAGGAGCCTCATGAGCCCCCTCCGCAATCCATGCAGGAATTTAATTTTAACCAGATTGATCTTGTGCAAATCTTGTAAAAGTTACTGTAGGTGCTGTGAGTTCATGAGTGAAATGGCCATACCATGTCCCGAAGAGTGCATTTAATAGTACATGGCTCTGGAATTTTTTCTGCCCTCTCTTCCACAGTATTCCCCAAGCTTTGTGATGAGGGCAATATAGTTGTCCAATAAGAGGTTGAACATTGGAAGTCAGTTATTCTCTGTCCTTTTTTAGTTTGAGTTTCTGCATTAACCACTGCATGCTATAAATAAGCAACTTCTCTGACTAGTTGAAAGTAGCACAGTTCTATGAGTATAAACACGTCTATTTAGATGGAACTTCAACAATATGACCATTTAACAAAAGAACCATAGTAGGTTCTTTCCAGGATCTATAACTTTCTGATAAAGATCATTTTTAGGTTCACAGCATATTTGAGCAGAATTTGGATAGATTTATAAAATACCCACATCATCATTATTTGTAAACCTTCTTAATTTTCACCTATAACACAAGAAACATATTACATATGTGATCAGTTTTGTTTGACACGTTACAGTTAACTACATGTTTTTTGTTTGTTTGTTTGTTTGTTTTTTTTTGAGACAGGATTTCTTTATGTAGTTCTCGCTATCCTGGAACTAGTTCTGTAGACCATGGTGGCCTCAAACTCATAGAGAACTCCTGCCTCTGCCTCCCAAGTGCTGAGATTAAAGGCATGTACCACCACCACCATCATGCTCAATAACACTTTAAATGTGGCCGTCTGTTTACATTAAGATTCTATCTTGATGTTTGCTCATTCTATGTAGTTGAAGAGATGTACTATGTATAAATCATACACGACAGATTTTAATAATTTTTAAAATTCTACACTGACCCAATGATTTGATTACTAAGATGACAATCTTAGCAAGAATATGAAAAGAGAATTAGATAAATTACATGTTACTTTGTGAATCCACAGTTTTATTCTAGAAGAGAACTACAATACGTAGAAGACGCTACATTGTGAATGTAATAACGAAGAAAAGTTAAACAATGCAAAGCTAATTTGAAGGAAAGGCTCAATAGTTCAGTGTATATACAGATAGCTGAGAAGAAGGAGGAGGAGGAGGAGAGGAAGGAAAAGAGGAAGAAGTTCAGAACAATAGCACCTATTAAAAAAGATTGTGAGTAGGGGAGAGTCGGAGTTGTAGTTACCCATATAGAAAGACTTAGACTACAGACTGTGAGTGAAGATCATAAAATTGTTCTGTGTGGTGTATTTTTAATGTTCACTCAGGATTTGAGATAGACATAATAGGAAACATTCATTTCAATATATTTTGTATTTATATGTTCAGTGAATGCTTTAAAGTTAGATATTTGGTGAATAGAAATAATTCAACATGTGAAAGTATCTACTAGGGAAGAAATATTTGCTGCCTACAATTTCTCTTCAACTTGGAAATATATTATTGAACAAATTCAATCAACTCTCCATAAAGTTAGTGCAAAAGTTGTGTTCTGAATTACAATCTGATAATTATTTTTTCTTATTTTGCCACCACATTGTAACCAAGTCAGCAATAGTCTTGTTGCATAATGGCCATTAACCTGTTTGAGAACAACTTCTGATGGTTACATTGTGTAACTAGAAAACATTCCAAAGATGAACACGGACCATATTAAAGTGCGTCTTCAGTATCTTGTCACATAATTTGCATAATAATGGCATCTGAAGTCAGTCAACACATGTTTGGTGATCATAGAGTAAATTGTGCATCAAGTACCCATCTGTGTAATAGAAAAATCAATAGGATATCAAACTACTAGGCTCTGCGTAGATTCAGTGCCTTCTCATTCTCTTTATATAAGCTATTTCCACCATAATTTGTTAATGGGAGGTATAAAAGCCTGCTTTTAAAAGCCTTAAGTAATATGCCTGTGATTTATGTCTGCACTGCTGCCATCTAGTTTAGTGTGATGCTTCTGATGTTAATTGTAGCTTCCTGGCACTATTTAGTAGAGAAAAGTTTAAAATCTTTCTTTGTGAAATTGCCAACAGATTCATCCATTTACAGTCACATAATCTTAGCTTACACCAACTTAATCTCAGAGGCAGAGGAAGCTCAGGAAGCTATTTAGTTGAGTGACATACATAGAATGCCTATCAAATGCCTATCAAAATGAGTTGTAGTATTGTGGTCACTTTAGATAATCACTTTGTATATGTTGGACTCTTAATCAGCTGATTTAATTGGATGAAATTGAATGGAATAACATCCTTATAAATTATATAAGCTAGATATATTAGACAGGCTTATTTTTTACTCTTGTGGAACTTTGACAATTATGTTGTTCTCATTGTTTTTTTGAAGAAACAGATATTCTAATGAAGGAGCTATGTGCCATATTTATTAACGGAGAATATCATTATGGGAAGCTTAGCAGTGTTACCAAGATAAAACAGATAGCTTTTAAAAAGTTCTTTAAACACTGCATTTTATAAAATTGTTTTCTAAATCATAACCAGGCTTCTTATTTTATAGGCTATGTTTTAGTCCTTTAGAAGATACCATAGGATATAGATGGATAATTAATCTTTTAATCCATCAGCATGGCTGCGCTAGGATAGAAATAATGTTAGTGCACACCTTTAATTGCAGCACTTGGGAGACAGGAAACAGAGCTCTGAAGGAGACAATGTTAGACAGGAAGTGATGTCTGAGATGAGTCAGAGTGAAGGCCAAGCAAAATGATGAATCAGAGGAAGAGTTGACAAAGTAAGTCACAGTGAGGACATGCCCAGCTCTCATAACAGAAACACTGACTCTCAACTCAGTCTCAGAGGATAAGCTACAGAGGCAGAGAGTGTCAGGAGAATTAAATTAGAGACAGTCAATTCTCCCAGGTCAGTTTGAACCAGCAGCTTCAAGAAGAGTTTGAGCCAGAACAGTAAGTAAGTTACATCAACCAACCAGAAAAGTCACTATAGCTCTGAGTTCAGAAGGAGCTAGTCTGAGTGGCTCAGTCAGCTGTAAATCTCAGAGGCTTAAAAGTTCTAGATTGTACAGAGACTAAGGCTGAAACCTTCTAGGTCCTAGCTAGCATCTTGAAGATTAGATTTTTATGGAGGCTGAAATGCTCCAGGGCTCCAGGACTAGGACCAGGGATTCAATTAGCAAAAGAATAAACAGTCTTTTGCTTTGAATCTATGTCTACAATGGGTACTCATTCCCAGGCCACTGAAAAAACAGGTTGTACTGTATTATTTGTTTTCTACAGCATTATATAATGCAACCAGAATTCTGGAGGATTTAGATAAAAAAAGAGATATGAAGTTGAACTTGTTTGCTATGTTGCCCATCAGACAAAATATAAGCTATGTGTCTACTCAGATACCATCAATGAGCACCTCAGAAGGAGATCATCCCAATGGGAACTACACCTTGTTTCCTCCATTCAGGATGAACTTCATAGCAATATAGTTGTTTTGACAACCAGCTACACAATTTTAAATCAGTTTTACAGATCCTAAACTGTTTTTAACATGAAATAGATATAAAATGAGATTCACATATATATTTAAAAGTTAAGATTTTCAAAGTGTCTGGAACCCAGTGATTAGGCTATGGAATATTCTTTCTTCCCTCTTCACCCAAATAAAGATTATTTTACCACTATATTTAAATATTTCAAAGAAAAACACAATAAAGTGATAAATAGCCTAGAAGACTAAGGTTCTAAAAAAAATCTGATGAACACTTCAGACATTGGTTTCAGAGCTCAGTGTTGAACTGTTTGTCCTGTTTGAGTCTCTTAGGAGAAACATATCTGACTTGAGTTTAACTCCCTGAAAACTAAATTCACTATAATAAATAAAAGCCATTAAGAAAGAATATCCTCTTTGCATATATATAGTCTATAACAGTATGATGCTTTGGTTTTATATTATGTGATAGAAAGAGAAGGTAATTAAAATCATTTGCTTTTCATTACATTTAATTTTTTATAGCTCATATTAATTTCTCTGGTTGCTTAAAAATGGAAATAGGGTTAATGACTAGTAGTTCATGGATTTAGGACTTCTGAAATAACAAATTGACATTTTTCATGATAAATTATCCTTTGTTAAAAGCTATTTTTATTCAATAACATATTTCTTTCTCCCCATGAAACCAGCTACTTAAGAGCCATTAGATTTGTTTTTGTTTGTTTTCAGTATAATTTCAAACTGCTCATTTCAGACATTTTAACTCAGTGTGCTCAGCTTTCTGAACTATTCAATTTCAAAAATCTTACCCCAACTGTTAGTACTGACACTGATTCACAATGGAACTTGGGAGTTAAAGACTGTTCTTCCCTTCATCACAGGGGCATATATGGACACATGGGATGAGCCAAGGAAACTACATAGTGCAGCCTTAAGGATTCACATTCATTCTTCAAGGTTTAATAATCTTTATCATTTTACTCTGTGACTTCTGGAAATTCATTAAAAATTAATCTACAAGGAAGGTCCTCAGCCAAGAAATTGTATCTGCATCAATGTTTATCTTGGAACAAGTCTCCATCTCCTAAATTTGTTTAATTTTACAACATATAATAGTTTTGGAGGATTATATAAATAGAACTGGCTGTGTACTGTAGAATGAAGGCTTATGATATGTTACTAGGGAAGGAGTGTAGTTTTGCTGTCGCACTGTTCTTTGGCTTTGATTTTGTAGAATATTTTATTTTTTAAAGTTTGCAAAATATGCATTGTAGCTTAAGAGAGAAAAGTTTCATTATTTTTATAATTTGCTAATATACTGAATGACATTTCCTTGCACAAATTACATTTTGGAGCAAGAAACACCAGATGTAATCATAGTTCCATTTTTTCAAGAGTGATTTTAATCCAATTGTGTAATATTTACTTTGAAATTTGCATCTTCCAATGGGTTTTTCCAAAAAGGGTATATTGGTTACCATGTATAAATTATCAGGCTCTGCTCTAATAAGTGTGTGAAGCTGTAAGACAAAATAGCTTTTTTAGTTTCCCTGGGAGATTATTCTTTATGAAAAAGCAAATACCAAATGTGAAAATATGTTTAGCGATTTTTGAGAGTGCTAAATGTCCAAGAAAAAGCCAAATAGATTATACAACAGAGAGAAGTTACTATCATATTGCTTTGAAGAGTCACCTGAAAGCTTTTTTGCGAATAAAAAATATTTATCTATAATCTATAAAGAACTCCAAAATTTAAACACAAAAACAGGACAATAAATGGGCAAATAAATATAACAGACAGCATGAGAAATGCAAAATGACAAAT
The DNA here is from genome assembly GCA_026225945.1 of Cricetomys ansorgei. Lineage (NCBI taxonomy): Eukaryota > Metazoa > Chordata > Mammalia > Rodentia > Nesomyidae > Cricetomys > Cricetomys ansorgei. The sequence continues at coordinate 9,335,204 of JAMJFZ010000107.1, forward strand.
GAATAAATGAAAAAAACATGTTCAATATCTTTAGCCATCATGAAAATTCAATTCAGAACTGCACTGGAAATCAATCCCTTCCAATCACAACGACTATAGTGAAAAAAAAAATGTTCACTTATGCCTGTAGCTATGCAGTGGGAAAGGAAGCCTTATATTACTGCTGATGAGTTTGTAAACTTTTGCATTTGTGATAGAAATCAGTATGAATAGTTCTTTAAAAAAAAGTGAAGAACTATCATTTGATCGGCCTCTTTCTTGAATACAAACTCAATTGGATTTAGCATACTATAGATATGCTTCTATATTTGTTTAAGGTGTGTGTGTGTGTGTGTGTGTGTGTGTGTGTGTGTGTGTGTGTGTGAGATGAAGATTGAAGGTGTATCCTTTTAGAAGAGGAATGTGATGCTAGGGAGTGGAAGATGATACACAGATAATGGAAGCAGTCAATATGAATATGAACAAAATAAAATGATGTAAATGTATGAAAATGTTATATTGTAGCCCATTACTGTATACTAATTTAAACAAATTGTAATTTTAAAACATTTGATCTGTGATAAGAGATAATGCTAAAACATGTTTATAGAAAAACAATTACGCTGAATACCTAAGGACCATGGTAAAGAAAGCAGATTCCTTGAACAAAGTATCTTGTGGTCTTCTCTTTCTTTAAAGGGAAAGAAGTTTGACCTAAAGGGAGAAATATAGGAGAATGTTACAGTTGTTTAGATGATAAGTCTTTCATTCTAATGAATACTAAATACAAGTGAGAAGGGAAGTCAATCTTAGTGAATAAGCATTGAGAATAGAGGTGTAGTGAGCATAACTCTGAAAGAAAACTGGGGCAGAGGGTGGTAGAGAGAGAACTTTTTATTTAAAATAATGTGAGACACTGTAACCCATTCATTGTAGCTGTATTCTGATGTAAATGTTTCAGTGCATATAGATAAACCAGTGATGTGCAAGAGATATGGGTAATCTCTACAAGACATTGTTGAAGTCTTCATCACCCAAAATATAATCTCTACCTTGAGCAGTACTATGATGCTGCATTTTCTTGAATAACTCTAAATATACATTGTGCATGTGGATTGGGCAGGTCATGTGACCAATCGCTATTAATCACTATTGAGCACCTAGCTTTTGGAAATTGTCTTCTGACCCAAATTTCTACATGTTTACCAGGATGAGTAGCCATCAAAAGTAACCTCAGAGTTTCTTCTTTCTTTGGGAGAAAATTTCTTGGTGATATACACATTTTTATCTTTCATCTTTTTTTCTTTAATTTTTAAACATACCCTGATTATAGTTTCTCTTCCCTCTAATCTTCTCAGTTCCTCCTCACCTCCTCTTCCATCCATATCTACTCCTTTTCTGTCTCTCATCAGAAAACAACAGACTTCTAAGAGACAACAACCACACATAACAAAAATAAGATATAATAAGATAAAGCAAAAACTCTCACATAGAATTTGGACAAGGCAAAACAACTGAAGGAAAGGAGCTCAAGAGCCCCTCATTCTCTCTGACTCTTACACTCTTCCAGCCTTCTCTTCTGCAGTGTTCCTAGAGCTCTGAGGGTTAGAATTTGATGAAGACATAAAATTTAAAGTTGTATGTTCCAAGATCTCACTCTTGAATTTTCTCTTATACTGGCTGAATAAGGCTCTGATCTATGAGTGTAGTTGAATACCATTAGGGATCATTTAATATTACTCTTTTTCAGACCAGTAGTATTTTGTTTTACCCTAAATCTCTGGGCTATCTAGTCTGGGGAAATATTTGATGCTTCTATAGCCATGCAGAAACAGATTGCTGCAGACATGTAGTAATCAGCATTGTATACAAAAAGGCAAAAGTTGAATACAATGTTGGTGACATCTGAGTGACCTCATATATCCCATTCCATCTTTGTTAGCCATTCAATGTCCTATGGTTAATGTTCATGTAGCAATTCAACAAATAAAAGCATGACTAAGAATGTAATTAACTACCTATTGTGATATATATTAACATATATAAGAGAAAGGTAAAAAAAGAACAAATGCTCTCTTGTTTTGCTTTTCCCTTTGCAAACATCTTCCATATGGACCTCATTGCACATCAGGACCAACTGATGTGTAGTAATTGGGGCCATGGGTCTTTCTTCATTTTTCTAGCTACTGTGTGTTACTCCTGTTAACATTTCCTAAAGCACAGTAATTACAGGCTATCACAATGTCAGACTTTTGTTTGCCAAGATACGCAATAGTCATATTCTCAGTAGGTCTGTAGCAAGTGTTAGAAAAAGCATAAAACTGTGCTTGATTTAAAACTGCCATCTTTAAGCTTTCAGAATATCCAGCTCATAGCATTTTTTTCCTCATGATGTAAGCGTATGATAGAGTACATTAAATAAATACTTTTTAAAAATCTTTACACTTCCAGCTTCTATAACATCCATGATTCAGGGTATAAAGTGTGAAGTTGATACAGATTCTACAGGAAGCTTTATTTGTAGTTTGTTTTATAATTATGTTGAGAAATCAGTAGTTGAAGACTGTACCAGATAAAAGAAATGAATTTAAAAAATAGGTAATGATAGTCCTCAATTTCCAAAGCCTGGATAAACCTTGGTTTCTGACATTGCCCTGGTGTCTTTATAGTATATGAAATTATATTTAAAAAATTCCATAATTTTAGGATGAGATGCCTGTCACAAATAGTTGCCCAATGTCATATAGATAGTAAATGACGAAGAACATTTTAGGGTCACATCTGGCTTTAAAATACACGCACTCAGCTCATTATCAAACCTCTTTAGCTATGTTTCTGTGAACTGTAAGATAAAGGAGTTAAAATACTTTAGTTTTGATGTAAGCTTCTCTTTCATTTTCTTCATTCCATATACCATACTTAATAGCCAACTCAGCAAAGCATAAGCCATGCCAGCCCCAAGACGTGATGTTTACTGAGACTCCCTAAGGGTACATACCTTTGATTTTTACATGAAGATTTTTCAGTTTGTACTTTTCCCATAGCTGACTTTGAATATAATCTCTTTCTGTGGTGCTGGTGGTAGGACAGTTTGAGAAAGAAACTTCTATAGCCCAGGTTAGATTCACATTTACTCTGCAGCCAAAGATGATCTCAAATTCTTGGTTCTTCTTCTTATACCAACCAAGTGCAGGGACTGCAGGCATGCAACACCAGGACTGGCTCTAAATTCAGTATTAATTGTACTATGCCATACATGGTACAGTTCAAACTTAAGAAGGAAGGGATAGCATAATTGCACAATTTTACTAAAAGGCTTTGAAGTGAAAACTGGGATACTATTATGCTGACTTTGTCTTTTAGTTGTTTTTCTGGGTGGACTAAAAGACTTACTGAAATAAAGAATGAGAATAAAAGGTAAGCAGAAGCAAACAAAGCGTGAATTAGAGAAACTTCCAATGATGTGTTTTTCATATCTTGACCCTGCTGATGTTGCCCTAACGAGTATATGTAAACATTTCCCTCTTTATTCATTGGTGTGTCAAAGTGGTTAATTACAACAGATGATCAGTTTTTCTATTTGATTCTTCTTTCAAATGCATGTTTAGTAGGAGCTGCTTTGGGGGGGCTTTATTAATTTCCTTTGTTTTCTTAGTGTGCTTTGAGTCATGATTTGTGGCAAATACATGATTTTTGAAATATTATATTTATTCTAAATCAGCCAAAGAATAAAATTCATCACATGGAATTAAGTAAGACTTCAATAATAATAAATGGCTTTGAAGTTAGTATCAGACTCCCTAAAATGTTACTGAAGTGTAGCATTTCCACATCTGATGCAATTAGTTTTATGAAGGCAGTTTATACTGATTAATTTGATTGAGTTTGACAGGTTTCAGCATCTCTTATCTTGGTGCCTTTTTATTTTTTTGTTCTGGGACTCTAAATTTAGCCTTGCACCAAGAAAACAACAACAACAACAACAACAACAAAACAAGCAAACAAAAAACAAAATCTCAACATCTCTGTCAAATGAGCCTCTCTGGAGTCTTGACTTGACAGTCACAATCTTGGCATTAAGAAAAGTAATACCACCAAAAGGGTGAAATATTGGAAACTTAATCAATTGTCAGTGAGTATTTTTGCATGAATTACCTATCTAGTCACCTTAAGAAAATTTATTCTAATAATCATAATCTGCTCACATATCTTGATTTACTATGATTATTTAGTATAAAACAGAGAAAAAGGCACATTGATGTCAGCTACGGGATTACTGCTACAGAGAATAAAAACAATAACTTAATAGGCAACAAAATTGCAATATTTCTATAAGATATTAAGGCAATTAACTGTTACTGATATTTGTAAGAAAGTAATATTTTATAGTTTATAAGAAATTTTATCTAATTGTGTAAAAATTAACCAGAGGAGCCATCAAATAAAATTTTATCTCAAACTGGTTATCAGCTCTGTTCTTAGGCCTGTCACAAATAATCATTTTTTTAGTAGAGAATGCCATATTGAAATAAATCTCAAGCAAAGCAATGTATGAAAGCAAAGGAATATGTGAAGTAGACTGAGGTCTTTTTATCTGGTAAATTTTCCCAATGTGATGGGAAAATTTATATATATAATTTTTCTATCCCGAATGTTGTCTATTCATAATTAAATATAATCTCCAAATATGTTTACTTAAAATTTTGTGAATGTATATGTTTTTATATATATAAATGTAGGAGAGTAGCATCCAGAGGTTGACATCTGGATATCGTCCTCAATTGTTTTTCATCTTTCTTTTTGATACAGGTTCTTTCA